>CBVK0102677655.1:0-14478 GCA_900067695.1 Picea abies | reverse complement strand
CCGAGATCTACACTCTTTCCCTACACGACGCTCTTCCGATCTCACCATTAATAATAGCACTTGGAGCTATCTTAGCACATCCAAGAGTAGGAGACTTGGATCACCTATTAGCGTTTGCAAGCAGGAAATGATTATTCTCAGAACATAATTATAACAAAAAGGAAAGAGAAGGCTTAGCCATGGTTTACGCATTACATAAATATAGACATTACCTAATGGTAAAACACTTTAAGATGTTCACAGATCATTCAACCCTGAAATACGTAATTAACAAGTCAGTGTTGGGGGGGAGAATTTGTTGATGGTTACTGCTATTTCAAGAATTTGACTTCGAGGTAATAGTAAAACCAGAGAAACTGAATGCAGGGCCTCACCACCTATCGAGGGTCACAAATGGTGAGGAACCAACAAATTTGGAAGACAATTTTTTGAATGCACAGCTCTTCTCAGTACAGATTACTGAAGATTACTTCATAGAGGTCATCCAATACTTGAGCACAGGTACTTCATTGCAAGGATATACCACTACACAAAAGAAGAACCTGGTAGTCTGCGCAACCGACTATCAACTGATCGCAGGGTATCTATACAAAATGGGCGTAGATAACATTTTATGAAGATATGTAACAGACCATGAATGACTGGTAATTTTAGCGGAATCCCATGAAGGAATAGCAGGAGGGAACTAAGCAAGAAAAGATACCACATAGAAGGTACTACGTGCAATATTATAGTGGCTAATGATACATAGATAATCGAAAAAATATTGTCAACAATGTGATGTCTGTCAATGGGTTGGCAATCCCAATAGAAGGGACGAGATGCCACTATGACCACAAGTGACACTTCAGACATTCGACAAATGGGAAATAGAATTTGTGGGACCCATTAACCCACCCACCAAGAGAACAGGGGCGAGATATATTATCACCACGGCCGAATATTTAACAAGATGGGCGGAAGCTGCACCAGTAAAAGATTGCAGCATTGAAACAACTACCCACATTCTTTTCAAACGTGTAATTACTAGATTTGAGTGCCCAAGAATTTTGATGAGCGATCAAGGAGTGCACTTCATCAACAACACCATCAGAGTGATGCTCGAAGAATTAGAATTTCATCACCAAAAAAGCACACCGTATCACCCATAGGCTAATGGCATAGTAGAAGCCTTCAACAAAATTCTAGAGAATGCCCTGACGAAGATATGCAATGTCAACAGGGATGATTGGGATCTCAAGGTACCAACAATACTATGGGAATATAGAACCACATGCAAAAAGTTGACAGGTCACACACCATTCAAACTAGTCTATGGTCAAGAAGCAATAGTGACATTAGAATTTCTAATACCTAGTCTACTTGTAGCAACTATCACACAAATGACAGAACGAGGCATAGTCTAGGAACGACTAGATCGATTACTCTCAATGGAGGAAGAATGAATCTTGGAAGGATTCCATCAACAAGTATAGAAAGTGAGATACAAAGTGTGGCACAACCGCCACATCAAGAGAAATATGTTCAAGGAAGGTGATCTAGTATTTCTCTATCACAGTAAAGCGCTGCAGCACCCAGGGAAGCTGAGGATGCATTGGCTAGGACCATATGAGGTAAAAGTTGTCACAGATGGAGGAGACATACAATTGAAAGATATAGCAAGCACAGACCTGAGAAGAATGATCAACGGGAGCCGACTGAAGCTATACAAGGATAGTTGACTACCCATCCGGTAGCGCGGAGCATGACGAACAAGCCGCATACGGAACACGAAACCAATGAGGGAAAATACAGCAGTCATATCGAAAAGGGAAATAAGTGGGAAAAGTAAATTTAGTAAAAGCAAACTGACAGAACAACATGTGGTAGAATTAAAGAAATTAAAGGATGGATGGGATGTGACCGGCAAAGTAGCAATAAGGGTAGGTATGAAACTATCACAGATTCATTTAACCCACATTTATGGTATGTTAATCCCACAAGGTAGGAGGTGTCCTCAATAAGATTCATGGAACACCCATACAACACACGAGCACAAAAACAATTAGTTTATTCACACAAGAAGAATGGAGAAACAGAAAGAGAAACTCGAACGCACAGAGTGAGATCACAGAGATTATTTGAGCTATTTGAACCAAGAAAATGTTCGCCTAACACTAGTATGTCACCACCAAAGCTTGCAGAAGCAATCCAGACAGTCCGACCTACTAGGGTTCAAACTAGGTCATGAGGGATATAGGAATAGAATGACCAATATTCATCGGAGATCGTCGATATTGACGAAATCCCATCGTCGAAGGACATTCCAGTTGAATCAACATCGATCCAGGAAGAGATCCTGCATCCCTAAGTAGAAACTAGGAAAGAGGACACGTCGGAAGCATCGCAAGAGCCTCGGAATGCATAAGTAGGAACTCATCAGGAAGGACATCCATAAAATGTTGAAGCAACCATGGAAATAAACGGAAGCACACAGATTCTGGAAGTAGAGGCCCAACCAAATGTTCCTCAAATACCCATCCCAGAATTTTCTTTTTTGGTTGAGCCGACTGGTGAAATGGGCAAGGCTTGGGAAGAATGGATGGCAAAGAAGCAACCGAGAGTTGCTAGAACTTTGAACCAGCCAACACAACAGAAAGACAGGATTCAAATACCAAGCTCGCCTTGACATAAACCAGCTACAGAGATTGTGATACCTCGCACACAATAAGGAATACATGTGGACTCATAGCTATTGGGTCACATCGAAAAGCTCAAATTTTCTGACCATGACATAGAGGATGAAAGAAAATACCCATAGCTTGCACCATAAATCTTTATGGAGACAATAGCCATGAACCCTCTCGGAGGAACTATCACTAAGCCACACCAGTGGGCAGCTGGATTGGACAGAACTAGAATCTTAGGATTGCTGAATATACCACACCTTGGCAGAGGCCAATATGCGACGGCATGCATCAAGCAATTGTTAACAGTTATGCATGGAGGGGATGTATGGTTGGACAAACCCATCCCCATAACTATTGAACTTATTGCACAGATTACAGGACTACCCATCCGGGGTATGGATCCCATGCTGATATTGGATGACAAGTCCAAGGAAAAAGCATTGGCAGAATAAATGAAGAAGAAATATGGCACCGACAAGGGAATGGGAGGCATTATAATCAAGTGAATTAACGATGCCACAACACAACTAGGAGCAAAGATCTTAGCCTACAAACTGCTAAGAAAATGTCACAAAGATGAATTATCGGAAGGATTCATCGCAGCTGCAGCTCAGTGTGTGGAAGGAACCTTCATGAGTTGGGCGCCATATTTGTCAAACTTGTTCCGAATAGACTGTAGAGACGTCCAGGAAGAAGGTACAAAATTTCATTATTCATGGCTAATTACTCTCATCACTTTCATGGGATGGAAAGAACCAGACCACGTCACCTTCTATACCACACCATAGCCAGGAGGAGCGAGATATCACATCCTGAAATCCATGCCACTGGCCAAGAAAAAGAAGGAAAATGGGATTATATTTGAAGCTTACCTACGAGAAATGAAAGAAGCAATCAATCAAGCATGGAGGATAACACCAGAGGTTGTCGTGCGATTCAGGGGCATCACCAATTTCTGGGCTAGGCGACAAGCCATGTGGATACAGCCAAAACAGGACCCACATAAACAGTGCCTATAGATGAACTACTGTGTCACCGAGGGAGACATTGACATGATCATCCATGAGTGGCTGAATGAATGGAAAATCCCAACTATACCCAGAATAGTATTGGGACAAATGACAGAAGGAGGGGCTCCACAGGTGGAAACACAACCTCCACAAGTCCCAGTACCCAAGAAACCAAGAATGGGCCAAATCAAGTCGACTTAGAGCAACAAGGGACCTAGAAAGGGAGAACAAAAATGACTCAGCCGACCAATGAATAACATAACCTAGCTGAGGGAGCATAGGAAACCACAACAAACCTCATCACACAGGAACTAGGGGGAACTAAGAGACCAGTGGTATAGGAAACAAGTGCACACAAGAAATCAAAGGCACAATGATCACCACAAAAATACAGAATCATAGAGGACGATGGCGAGATGATTGCCAGAATGGTCTAGGATTGCCTTGCAGAGGACTTTGATCATGCAGCGCACCATAGGGATAAACTGTAGAAGGAACTGGCATAAATGGGGCAAATCCTAAAGAAATTTAGAGAAGCCCAGATTACAAGTAGCAACAGAGGCATAGAACCATCGAGCACACAAACCACAAAAAGAATGGAGGTAGGAAAATGTGACTCAGTTCTTCCAAAACCACATTCCACGGTTTACATAAAGTCGAGCATGATACGAATGGATGAAATTATGGGATAGACACCACTGAAGGACTTGGATCAGATCCAACTGGTCCTAACACAGATTCCAACAAAGTCCTTATACCAATTGCAGGCTAGCATCGACCATGAGATATAGTCTCGAGCACATAAAAACTTGGTCTAACTACAATAAGCAACAAAAAAGCGGGAAACACTGGAAACAGTTTGCATGCAGGAAAAATTGGAAACGCAGGAGGAGAAGGGACGCAGAACTGAGTTGGAACACAGAGTGGAAGACATTTTTGGAAAACTTCCAACTACTCTGCAAGGAAGTGAAATCCCAGTGGAAGAAAAGATCGATCGGATTGCGCATGCAATTGATCAATATTAGAAGGAGATCGAGACTCTCTGTGGACAGATTAGACCAACAAATCCACCAACAGTAAAGGAGCAGAGGAAGCAAGAAGTAACAACTCAACTAAAAAAGCTGGAAAAACAGGTCAGCACAATAGTCGACTTGCTAGATAAAGAAACACAACTCTGGAAAAAATTGGAAGAGGATCCACAGGTCCAATAATGGGACAAGGAGGAGGAAATGATCAATGAAAAGATCCAAGAATTCAAGCAACAACATAAAACCATCCCAATTCCAGAACAGGTCAGGGGGACACAAAAGCTAAAGAAGTTACATGCAGAACTTCTCACTGCTCAAACATAGAAACAGGAGTGGTAGGCTCAAATAGAACCGTTGCGGGAATGGATAACAGCAGTACTGGAGAAAGTAGAAGAAGCCAGAACACAGTCAGCATGGACTCAACTATAATGTGCAGAACTGATAAGCGAAGAAGTAGAAGTGAAAACAATCAATACTATCAAAGAAAAAAACACACAGGCACTGACAAAGGCAATAAAATTGTATGAGAAGTTCCAAACGATCGCTAGGGAGATCAAGGAGGCACAAGGCAATTAGGTGACTCAGGATGAGTCACATGTCAGTTTTGGGGGCCTGTTGGCACTAGGTTGAAGTGAAAAGGAGGATGATCATGGGAAAGAAAGCTTGCAAGAAACTGAAGTGACAACTGGAAAATCATCAGCACGAGAGAATGTAAGAAAGCATGCATACAGGAAAGCGACAGCTAGAGGAAGAACAACACGTGCATGGGAGAAAAAACTATAATAAGAAGGGTTAGGGTTTTGGTAATATTCTGTAAGTGGCTGAAAATCCTGAAACGTATAAATATAGATAAGAAAGTATCATATAAGGAGGTAGTTATTTCTGTTGTTTTTATCATTGTTGATTTTATGCTAGTTTTTATGAGCATTACGATTGTCATTGTGTGATTTTTCTGAGTATTGTTGTCGGCAATGCAGGAAGGATTTTGACTTGTATGAAAAGAGTGTTGTAAGCTGTTGAGCAAGAATAGATAGTAGGGAAGGTAGATCTGAGGATTAGACCACAGGCTATAGAGCCTGGTGCAATCTAGTTTGCCTCACATAGACCTTACCCACTTTTGCAGACCATTGTAAGCACGCGATGCAAGGAAATCAAGAACCACCATAATAAAAGATCCAAGAGCCAGATCTTTGTGGATGTAGCCCAAGAGGGGTGAACCATAGTAATCTCTTTGTAATGTGTTGAATGTCTGGATATCTTTAACTGCTTTCAGAAATAGATGATTATAATTGATGAATAACCAAATTCACTATCAAAATCCTTTTATATTTTGAGTTATATGCATATGATTCCTAGGAACAAGTAGATTACAGTAATAGCTCGCAGAACAGAACCGTAATCAAGAAACCCTTTATCCCCTACTCTTTCCTAGACTGTAAACACCTGAGTCTTACAGTCAACCATCTATAGCTATCTCGGGTGAGACTGCGCAGTACCTTCCGGGTGCTACATTTCCTTCTGGTTTACGAGGAGGGCCAATAGTTATAGGCTTTGTTGGAATCTTGAATGACATGAACCCTGGGTCAATAAATCAGACAAAAGAAACCAAAATTCATTGTTCTTAAGAGATGGGATCTGTCCCAAATGACTTCCCTCTAGGCATATCCCCTTCGATATGTACACGGTGACCAAAATTTAATTGTAGTCTCGTGGGATGCTGCCGCGATTAACCGCGCCATCCAAAGGTGGGATGTAATTGCTAGATAATTGAGAGGGGGGGGTGAATCAGTTGTTACCGTGCTTAAACAATTATACTTATTTTAAACTCTTTACAGAGAATTCAATGACAATCACAATGATGCAGGGAAGTAGGCAATAGAACATTCAACATCATTCACACATATGAGATACACAAAGACATATATTTCTTGAGGAGACCCATAATGGGTAAAAACCTATTCTTCTTTATATGATAAGTAATCTTTACATTCTTTACATTATCATACATATGATCTCCAACTCATTATGAGGCTACAACCTCTATTTTTCAAGTTGCAAATTGTTGAGAGGACAAACTCTCTGTTTTCTCTAGCACCTACTAGAAGGAAGCACCAACTCCCTGGTTTCTCTAGCACCCACTATAAGGAAGCACCAACTCCCTGGTTTCTCTAGCACCCACTAGAAGGAAGCACCAACTCCCTGGTTTCTCTAGTATCCACTAGAAGGAAGAAACAACTCTCTAGGTGTTCTAGCACCAACTGGATGGAAGCACCAACTTCCAGTCACACAGGCACCAACCTATAAAACAAAGAACAACAGTTCTCCCTTGCACCACCCTGCCACCCTGGTTTCTCTGGTTGCAACCAGATGGAAGATACAACTCCCTGTGTTCAAGCACCCACTTGAACCTATGAGGACAACAATCCTCCCTAGCACTTCCCTACCACCCTGGAATATCAAGTTTGCTTTATATCAATTTATCATAGTGATACAATATTTATCAATGGTTTACCATTCTCATCACTGCTCTGCTCTACCTGCATCATTGTCTTCCTGCACACTTTGCCTTGCGCTTTCTATTCTTTTTCCTTTTATTCTCTCTGTGCCATTTCCATTCCATGCACCATTCCTCTTCTCTATATTTCAGCTACTGCACACTACCTCATTCTACATGCCTAAATCCCTCTCAACAACAACTTCCATCTCTTCTTTGTTGGGCGTATTTATACTATCTATGCACCTTCTTCATCCTCCATGTACAATGCCTATGCATTCTCTTCAACATGCCATGGTTTTGTTCCTCGATTTTTTCACTGCCACTCCACTTTTTCTCTGCTTTTCTCGCTTAAGCATCAACACACTCTCTATGTTCTGCATGTTCACCTTGTGTTGAGTATTCTTCCTAATCATCATGGAAATTCCTCAGATTTTCTAGCGGTTATGCCCATGCGTTCATCATCACTGGGTGTTATGCTGAGATTCCTTATCCTCTCTAGCAATCAAGACTCTTCGTCTTCTCTATCATAGTCGAGTTCATCCTCTATGTTGTAGTTACAGGCTTCAACGCTCTTCCATCTATCAATTGCCTCTATCAATAGTCTTCATTCCACTGGTAGATGCCTTGAGACTCTTCATATTCTCTGGCGATCACCGTGAAGTCTCTTCGAGTCCTCTGACAGAAACCATGAGTCGTTTCTAGCAGTTACACCGTTAACCTATTGAACCTTGTGTCTTTGGCACCTTTCACCTTTCCTTTCACATGTGGCGTGAGGCGGTGACCACAACCTATACCAAAAGGTGTTTTCACATTTTGGCATTTCACATGTCACGAATTCTTGTTGCGAGGCATATCAACTCTCCAAGTCGCGATCTCCGAAATAGAGCTTGGTTTCACTAGCTCCTTCCTCCATCTTCTGCAGATGTGACCACTGGCTGTGACCACTGCCTTATTCAAAACTGCATTTTCCAATTTCACATTTTGTGAATTTGTTGCGAGTCACTCTGATTCTTCCAACTCCCGATCATGAAATGGAGCCTTGCAACTTGCAAGCTCCTTCCTTCACATGCCCACAGTTGTGACCAAGCGTTTATCCATAAAGTGCTTTAGCGATTTATCTTTTAGGCATTCCTACATTTCGACATTCCTATGGTGAAATGTTTCGACACTTCCAACTCCCGGTATACGAAACTTGCACCAAAAGGTTTTTTTCACATTTCGACATTCCTACATTTCTACATTCTTGTGGTGAAGTGTTTCGACACTTCCAACTCCTGGTATCCGAAACCTACACCAAAAGGTGTTTTTATTATTTTGGCATTCCGACATTTTGGTATTCTTATGGTGAAGTGTTTTGACACTCCAACTCCCAGTATTAGAAACCTACACCAAAAGGTGTTTTTCACATTTCAGCATTCCAACAATTTGGTATTCCTGTGGTGAAGTGTTTCGACACTCCAACTCCTGGTATCCGAAACCTACACCAAAAGTTGTTTTTCTCATTTCACAACTTTGGGACTCATATGATGAAGAGTCTTGCCTCTTGACTCCTCCAACTCCTAGTATCTGAAACCTTTGTTGATGTGCCTATTTTGGGATTTCGACATTTTTCATTTCGCAACTTCGAGACTCCTATGATGAAGAGTCTCAACTCTTGACTCCTCCAACTCCCGGTATTCGAAACCTTTGTTGATGTGCCTGTTTCAGGATTTCAGTGTTTTGCATTTCGCAATTTTATGCCATGAGTTGCTTCATTGACTCCTGGAGTTTATGCTTTTGAATGCCATCCAATGATCACATTTTGAGCTTTCCATTTCCATGCCATTATCCCTGCACTGCTGGTCATGATCTTTGCCATCAATGAAAAGCACACTCTTGCACTCTGCGTGCACCTATGCACTATCTCTTCTGGTCTTCACGAGCTTCCTCTACTGCGTCTTCCCAAAATACTTCTGGTGCCCACCTGACACATTATACTTGTACTCAAGCCATCATCATTGTTGTACTTGCCATCAATGACAAGCATACGCTGCCTATAAAACATGCCAAAAATATCCCCCTTTGGCATTGATGGCAACAAAGGTACCCAAACATGTTCTTTTCTCCCCCTTTGACATCAATGTCAACAAAAACATGATGCCCCTGAGCGGTTGTAGTATTTTTCGGAGGTATCAGATATTCAATCAATACACACTCCCGCTAACAGAGAGGAATCTCTTAGGAGTGAGATGGGATGATACCCAGCTTCTGTCGGAGATATTCAAATGGTGTCTTGTCTAGGGGTTTAGTAAAGATGTTTGCAATTTGTTCTGTGGTTAGAATGTAATGGACTTGAACAATCTGATTGGTGACCTTCTCTCTCAGAAAATGGTATTTTATGGGAATATGCTTGGTCTTGGAGTGGAATACAGTATTCTTGGACACACTGATGGAACTAGTGTTATCACAATGAATTGGGATTGGTGCAACGTATTTTACCTCCAAGTCTGCAAGTGTCTAAATCATCCAAAATACCTGAGTGCAACAGGTAGCAGTAGCAATGTACTCTGCCTCTGTAGTTGATAAAGAAATTGAACCTTGCTTTTTACTCAACCATGCTACTAGAGCATCTCCTAAGAAGAATGCACCTCCACTCGTGCTTTTCCTTTCATCCATGAAGTTATCCAAATCAACATCTCAGTAGACTAATAATTGAAAATTTTAATTCTTAGGATACCATAGGCCATATTTCATTGTTTATTTCAAATATCTGAATATCCTTTTGATAGCTAGCAAGTGACTCTGTTTAGGTGCAGACTTATATCTTACTACCATTCCAACAACATGAATTATGTTTGGGCAAGATGTTGTGATGTACAACAGGCCTCCTATCATTGACCTATATGAACTTTGATCAACATTAGGTGAGTCATCAATCTTTCTTAATTTGCATCCAGTAACCATAGGTGTTCCCATAGGTTTAGAATCTTCCATTTGAAACCTTTTCAACATTTCTCTTAGATATTTTTCTTGAGAAATGAACATCCCTTCATACCTCTGAGTAATTTGTAGACCAAGAAAAAATGACAGTTCACCTATCATAGACATTTCAAACTCAGACTCCATGGCAGAAGCAAACCATTGTACCAATGAATCCTTATTACATCCGAAGATGATGTCATCTAATATAACAACATGACGAGAAAATAATTATCCTCTGTTTTGATATATAGATTGTTGTCAATTGTACCTCTCTTTAACCCTTTTTCTTTGAGATACGTATCCAGTTTGTGATACCAGACATGAGGGGCTTGTTTTAACCCATATAAATATTTCTTCAGCTTACATACTAAGTCAGGGTTATCAGACAGTTCGAAACCTTCTAGTTGTTCCATATAGACTTCTTCATTTAAATATCCATTTAGAAAATCTGACTTGACATCCATTTGATAGAATTTAAACCTTTTACGACAAGCATAAGCAAGAAATATTCTGACAGCTTCTAATCTTGCTACAGGCGCAAATGTTTCATCAAAATCTAGTCCTTCTATTTGAGAATAGCCTTTATAGACCAATCTTTCTTTGTTCCTGACAACTTGTCCCTGCTCATTCAACTTATTCTTAAAGATCCATTTGGAACCAATGATATTTTTACCTTCATGTCTATGAACCATCTCCCACGTATTGTTTTTCTCAATTTGATCAAGTTCATCATTCATTGCTTTAACCCAATGGTCATATTTGCTATCTTCATTAAAATTCTTGGGTTCCATCATAGATATGAAAGCTATATGTGATTGTTCGGTGTTCTTGATTATCTTTCTCCTGGTTTGTACACCTTTGTCTTTTTCACCAATTATTTGACTTGCAGGATGATTCTTTTGAGTGATTCTAGAGGAGGAATTTGAAGTTGTCTGCTGATTTGAGTCTGTCTGAGTATCTGTGTCTTCATTTGATTCAGAGTCTTCATTTTTTGATTCTTGGACCTGTTCATCTTCATCTTTAGCTATGTCCTATGTAGAAGACTCATTATTGTTCACCTCTCTTGTTGGGATTCCTTCATTAACTTTTATGTCAATACAATTAACCATTTTATGCAGCCTCTTATTATAGCATCTGTATCCTTTACTATTTTTAGCATACCCTAAGAAGATACCTTCATCATCCCTACCATCATATTTTCCAAGGTTCTCATCATTATTCTTTATGTAACATTTACTCCCAGAGACTTTGAAGTGTTTGATTGAAGCAGGTCTCCCATACCACAGTTCATAAGGTGTCTTATCACTTTGTGGTCTAAGGTGGGATTTGTTAAGAACATGGACTATTGTGTGTATTGCTTCTACCCAGTAGGTTTGACCAATGTTCTTCTCATTCATCATTGACCTGGCCATTTGCTGCACTATTCTATTTTTCCTCTCAACTACTCCATTTTGTTGTGGAGTTCTTGGGATTGTGTATTCTCTCTTGATCCCATGCTTATTATAGAATTCCTTGAAATCCCTTGACATAGTTTCTCCTCCTCTGTCTGATCTTACTTCCTTTAACCTCTTGCCTATTTGATTCTCAGTTAAAGCCTCAATTTTTTTAAACTTTTCAAATGCTTCAGCTTTTTCCTTGAGAAAGGCAACCCAAGTAATTCTGGAGTAATCATCAATAATCAACATGAAGTAGTTTTATTTCCCTATGCCTTCATGTCTTGATGTTCCACATAAATCCATATAAACTAGTTGGATTAGTTTCTCTGTTGAAGTAGATCTCTTGGACTTAAACTGTTCCCTGGTTAGCTTTACTACTTGGTAGGGTTTACACATAGAATCTTGGGGCTTTGATATTCTCGGAAGATCTTTTACTGCATCAAGATTTTTGAGTTTGATTAAGTGGTCAAACTTTAGATGTCCAAGTCTCCTATGCCATAACCATGTTTCATCATGTTTGCTTAGATGACACTGTTCTCTATCTTCTTTCAACACATATACATTATTTTCTATCCTTATGCCTTTGGCCACCACTTGTCTTGAGTTTATAGACTTTATCTTGCAGTCCTTGGACATGAACACTACTTCACATCCTCTATCACACATTTGACTTACACTGAGCAGATTATGTTTCAGCCCATCTACAAGCAAAACATCTTGGACTTTTCCTTTTCCATTACTTAAACTCACCATCCCTTTACCCTTTATTTTACCTGGAGCATCATTTCCTAAGGTTATGTTTCCTAATTTTCTTTCACTTAGAGATAGAAACTTACCTTTGTCTCTTGTCATATGTTTGGAGCATCCACTGTCTATATACCAAGGGTTTGTTTGTCTTTGAGCTGAAAACACTAATCCACACTTGTCACTTTCTTTCTTCTTCCAAACCTTGACATTTTTAGCAGGGGAATTCAAATCTGGTTCATAGTTCCTTAAGCGACAGTCAACAGATTTATGTCCATAGTTATGACAGATGTAACATTCCGGTTCGTCGAATAAAGGATCATAACGATTGTTAAGCTTAACTTGTGTCATTTTCCCATCCATCAAGTGATCTGCAGTCTGTGGTGGTTTGTTACTTGGCTCTCTCATTCTTTGTTGTGGTAGATATCTATACCTTGAATGTCTTGATTCCTCATAATTTAATTTTAAAGAACAGTTTACAGCTTTATGACCAAATTTAGAACAAAAGAAACAATATCCATAGAAAAAATGTTGGTACCTGGAAAATGGTTGTCTTCTTTAAGAAGGCTGATTTATTCTATGTTGATTATTTCTTTGAACAAAGAGTACATTATTTCTTTGATCCATAGTTTCAGTTCTAGTACCTCTTTCATTACTCCTCCTGGGCAGATGGTTATCTTCTTTTGTTTCTGCAGGTTTTTTGTTGTCATAGATGGTAGATTTGACAAACTTGATGGGTTCTTTGTTGCCTGGTTGATCACTACTTGATCCCTCTTCATAACCAAGACCTGTTTTCAGATTTGGGTTTCTTTTTTGATTTAGAATGGTGGCCAATTCTTCTGATGCTTTGATACTTGACAGATTCTGATGATACAAGGCTTGAAAATTCTCCAACTCTTTCCTGGTTTTCACTACTTCTTTTTCCAGATATTCACATCTTGCCTTCTTTTTTGATAACTGTTGTTTTAGAATGTCTTTGATTTTCTTTGCCTCTTATAATTCCACTTTTAGTAGGGAAAAGTCTTTATCAGGCTGTTTACTGTCTTTCTCGAACTGTATCAACAATTGTTTTTTCTTTCTTTTCTTAATTTTGAGTTTGTCAATTTCTTCCAAAGCACTGATTAATTCACCTTCCATATCCACCACAGCTTCTTCATCATCCATTTCACCTCCTGTGTGTTCATCATCAAAATCTCCCATAGACATAAGCATAAAATGATTTAGTTTATCTTCAATAGAGGATTCATTGTCTTCATCATCTGAAGGATCATCATCATTGTTTACACAAAGACTTTTCTTCTTAAAATTATTCTCTTTAAAGAAATTTTTGTGTCCTCATCATCACATGTCTGATCCTTTCTTTTGTGAGGACATTTATTTGCAAAATGACCTATCTTACCAAAGTTGAAACATTTGAAAGGCAGTTTACCTTTGTATTTGCATGATCCCTTCTTTAGTCTCTTCACAATTTTTTCTTCAATTTCATCAGGCTCAGAATCCTCATTCTTTTCTTCCTTAAATGATGCTTCTCTGGAGGTGGGTTTATATTTAACTATTCTCATTTCATATGCAGTCAATGTTCAAAGAAGTTGATCAAACTCAAAGGTTTTTAGATCATTAAGTTCTTCTATAGCAGATACCTTCGGGTTGAACCTATCTGGTAGAGATCTCAAAATTTTCTGAACTAAAAAAGGTTCCTCAATTTTTTCACCAAGTGCTTTCATTGCATTTACCAGTTCTTCAACTCTCAGAAAGAATTTTCCAACAGTTTCATCTTCTTTCATCTTCAACTGTTACAACTGTACTCTGTAGGTTTGAAGCTTGGCATCCTTTACCTTCTCATTACCTTCATAACTACTAATGAGTTTGTCCCACATTTCTTTGGTAGTTCCTAGGTGCATAAATTTTATGAATTCGGATTCTGCAAGCCCACTCAAGATAACATTCATAGACTTAGCGTTGAAGCTAAATTCTAGCTTGTCATCCTTATTAGCTAGTACAACTAGCTTTACATAACCAGTATCTACCACATACCAAACATCTGCACCTAAAGCCATTATGTAGGTTCTCATTCTAACTTTCTAGAAGGAAAAGTTTGTTCCATTGAACAGAGGGGCCTTATTGGTTGAATTT
>CBVK0102677654.1:0-23598 GCA_900067695.1 Picea abies | reverse complement strand
ATCTCCTAAGAAGAATGCACCTCCACTCGTGCTTTTCCTTTCATCCATGAAGTTAACCCAATCAACATCTGAGTAGAATGATAATTGAAAATTTTGATTCTTAGGATACCATAGGCCATAGTTCATTGTTTCTTTCAAATCTAAAAATATCCTTTTGATAGCTAGCAAGTGACTCTCTTTAGGTGCAGACTAATATCTTCCTACCATTCCAACAACATGCATTATGTCTGGGTGAGATGTTGTGATGTATAGCAGGCTACCTATCATTGACCTATATCAACTTTGATCAACATCAGGTGAGTCATCATCTTGCTTAATTTTCATCCAGTAACCATAGGTGTGTCCATAGGTTTAAAATCTTCCATTTGAAACCTTTTCAACATTTCTCTTAGATATTTTTCTTGAGAAATGAATATCCCTTCAGACCTCTGAGTAATTTGCAGACCAAGAAAAAATGACAGTTCACCTATCATAGACATTTCAAACTCAGACTCTATGGCAGAACCAAACCATTGTACCAATGAATCTTTATTACATCCGAAGATGATGTCATCTACATAGACCAACACGATGAGAAAATCATTATCCTATGTTTTGATATATAGATTTTCGTCAACTGTACCTCTCTTGAACCCTTTGTCTTTGAGATATGTATCCAGTCTGTGATACCAGGCACGAGGGGCTTGTTTTAACCCATATAAATCTTTCTTCATCTTGCATATTAAGTCATGGTTATTAGACAGTTCAAAACCTTCTAGTTGTTCCATATAGACTTCTTCATTTAAATATCCATTTCGAAAAGCTGACTTGACATCCATTTGATAGACTTTAAACCTTTTATGACAAGCATAGGCAAGAAATATTCTGATAGCTTCTAATCTTGCTATGGGCGCAAATGTTTCATCAAAATCCAAACCTTCTATTTGAGCATAGCCTTTATAGACCAATCTTGCTTTGTTCCTGACAACTTGTCCCTGCTCATTCAACTTATTCTTAAAGATCCATTTGGAATCAATGATATTTTTACCTTCAGGTCTATGAACCATCTCCCACATATTGTTTTTCTCAATCTGATCACGTTCATCATTCATTTCTTTAACCGAATGGTCATCTTTGCTAGATTCATTAGAATTGTTGGGTTCCAGCATGGATACAAAAGCTATATGTGATTGTTCAGTGTTCTTGATTATCTTTCTCCTGGTTTGTACACCTTTGTCTTTTCCCCCAATTATCTAACTTGCAGGATGATTCTTTCGAGTGATTCTGGAGGAGGAATTTGAAGTTGTCTGCTGATTTGAGTCTGTCTAAGTATCCATGTCTTCATCTGATTTAGAGTATTCATTTTTTGATTCTTGGACTTGTTCATATTCAACTTTAGTTGTGTCCTCTGTAGAAGACTCATTATTGTACACCTCTCTTGCTGGGATTCCTTCATCAACTTTTATGTCAATACAGTCAACCATTTTATGCGGCCTCTTATTATAGCATCTGTATCCTTTACTGTTTGTAGCATACCCTAAGAAGATAACTTCATCAGCCCTGTCATCATATTTTCCAAGGTTCTCATCATTATTCTTTATGTAACATTTACTCCCAAAGACTTTGAAGTGTTTGATTGAAGCAGGTCTCCCATACCACAGTTCATAAGGTGTCTTGTCACTTTTTGGTCTAAGGTGGGCTTTGTTAAGAACATGGACTGTTGTGTGTATTGCTTCTACCAAGTAGGTTTGACCAATGTTCTTCTCATTCATCATTGACCTAGCCATTTGCTACACTGTTCTGTTTTTCCTCTCAACTACTCCATTTTGTTGTGGAGTTCTTGGGATTGTGTATTCTCTATTGATCCCATGCTTATCACATAATTCCTTGAAATCACTTGACATAAATTCTCCTCCTCTGTCTAATTTTACTGCCTTTAACCTCCTACCTATTTGATTCTTAGTTAAAGCCTTAAATTTTTTAAATTTATCAAATCCTTCAGCTTTTTCCTTAAGAAAGGAAACCCAAGTAATTCTGGAGAAGTCATCCATAATTAGCATGAAGTAATTTTCTTTCCCTCTGCCTCCCTATCTTGATGGTCCACATAAATCCATATGAACTAGTTGGAGTGGTTTCTTTGTTGAAGTAGATCTATTGGACTTAAATTGTTTCCTGGTTAGCTTTCGTACTTGGCGGGGTTTACACATAGAATCTTGGGGCTTTGATATTCTCGGAAGATCTTTTACTGCATCAAGATTTTTGAGATTGATTAAGTGGTCAAAGTTTAGATGTCCAAGTCTCCTATGCCATAACTAGATTTCATCATGTTTTCTTTGATGACACTGTTCTCTATCTTCTTTCAACACATATACATTATTTTATGTCCTTATTCCTTTCGCCACCACTTGTCCTGAGTTTACAGAGTTTATCTTCCAGTCCTTGGACGTGAACACTACTTCACATCCTCTGTCACACATTTGAATTACACTGAGTAGATTATGTTTTAGCCCATCTACAAGCAGAATATCTTGGGCTTTTCCTTTTCCATTACTTAAACTCACCATCCCTTTACCCTTTATTTTACTTGGAGCATCATTTCCAAAGTTTACGTTTCCTGATTTTCTTTCACTTAGAGATAGAAACTTACCATTATCTCTCGTCATATGTTTGGAGCATCCACTATTTATATACCAAGGGTTCATTTGTCTTTGAGCTGAAAACACTAATCCACACTAATCCACACTTGTCACTTTCTTTCTTCTTGCAAACCTTGACATTTTCAGCAGGGGAATTCAAATCTGGTTCATAGTTCCTTAGGAGACAGTCAACAGATCTATGTCCATAGTTATGACAGATGTAACATTTTGGTTCATCGAATAAAGGATCATAACGATTGTGGCAAATATCTATACCTTGAATGTCTTGATTGCTCATAATTTAATTTTAAAGAACAGTTTACAACTTTATGACCAAAGTTAGAACAAAAGAAACAATATCCATAGAAAAAACATTGGTACTTGGAAAATGGTTGTCTTCTTTGAGAAGGTCAATTTCTTCTATGTTGATGATTTCTATGAACAAAGAGTACATTATTTCTCTAATCCATTGTTTCAGTTCTCGTACCTCTTTCATTACTCCTCCTTGGCAGATGATTATCTTCTTTTGTCTTTGCAGGTTTTTTGTTGTCATAGATGGTAGATTTGACAAACTTGATGGGTTTTTTGTTGCCTGGTTGATCACTACTTGATCCCTCTTCATAACCAAGACTTGTTTTCATCTTTGGGTTTCTTTGTTGATTCAGAATGGTAGCCAATTCTTTTGATGCTTTGATACTTGACAAATTTTGATGATACAAATTCTGAGTCTATCAATTTCTTCCAAATCATTGATTAATTCACCTTCCATATCCACCACAGCTTCTTCATCATCCATTTCACCTCCTATGTGTTCATCATCAAAATCTCCCATAGCCATAAGCATAAAATCATTTAGTTTATCTTGAATAGAGGAGTCATTGTCTTCATCATTTGAAGGATCATCATCATTGTTTACATAAAGACTTTTCTTCTTCAAATTATTCGCTTTAAAGAAATTTATGTGTTTGTGCTTCTCCGCATCATCACATGTCTGATCCTTTTTTTTGTGAGGACATTTATTTACAAAATGACCTATCTTACCACAGTTGAAACATTTGAAAGGCAGTTTACCTTTGTATTTTCCTGATCCCTTCTTCAGTTTGTTCACAAATTTTGCTTCGATTTCATCAGGCTCAAAATCCTCATTCTTTTTTGCCTTAAATGATGCTTCTCTAGAGGTGGGTTTATCTTTAACTATTCTCATTTCATATGCAGACAATGTTCCTAGAAGTTGATCAAACCCCAAGGTTTTTAGATCATTAAGTTATTCTATAGCAGAGACCTTCGGGTTGAACCTATCTGGTAGAGATCTCAAATTTTTCTGAACTAAAGAAGGTTCCTCAATTTTTTCACCAAGTGCTCTCATTGCATTTACCAGTTCTTCAACTCTCAGAAAGTATTTTCCAACAGTTTCATCTTCTTTCATCTTCAGCTGTTCAAACCATACTCTGTAGGTTTGAAGCTTGGCATCCTTTACCTTCTCATTACCTTCATAACTACTAATGAGTTTGTCCCACATTTCTTTGGCAGTTCCTAGGTGCATAACTTTTATGAATTCTTCTTCTACAATCCCACTCAAGATAGCATTCATAGACTTAGCGCAGTGATGCTTTTAGGGGCTAAATTTCGCTCATGGGCTAATTTTCCATGGTTTTTCAAAAAAAGAGATTCTCTATTTTAAAAATAATTCGCCCAAATTCTATAGGATAAAATTATTTTACCTTAAAAATAGCCAAAAATTTATAAAATCTATATAAAATCCTTAGAAATTTGAATATTTTTACAAAAATATCGCCCGTCATTTATAGTTGGCATATGAAGGATTAGTAAGATTCGCCTAGGTTTCTACATTTTAAAATAAATTTCCATCCTTAAAATCATCCCTACCTTAGCATTGAAGCTAAATTCTAGCTTGTCATCCTTATTAGCTAGTACAANNCTTAGCATTGAAGCTAAATTCTAGCTTGTCATCCTTATTAGCTAGTACAACTGGCTTTACATATCCAGTGTCTACCACATCCCAAACATTTGCACCTAAAGCCATTATGTAGGTTCTCATTCTAACTTTCCAGAAGGCAAATTTTGTTCCATTGAACAGAGGGGCCTTATTGGTTGAATTTCCCTCATGGCTTGACATGTTTAAGCTCTAGGATCTACACTTAGATAAAATGGGTCATCTATGATACCAATTGTTGGACAACTAAGAGGGGGGGGGGTGAATCAATTGTTAAATAATTATGCTTATTTTAAACTCTTTACAGAGCACTCAATGACAATCACAATGATGTAGGGAAGTAAGCAATAGAACATTCAACATCATTCACACATATGAGATACACAGAGACAGATGCTTCCTAAGGAAACTCATAAGGGTAAAAACCTCTTCTTCTTTATATGATAAGTAATCTTTACATTATTTACATTATCATACATATGAGCTCCAACTCATTGTGAGGCTACAACCTATGTTTTGCAAGCTACAACTTGCTAAGAGCACCAACTCTTTTTTTTCTCTAGCACCTACTATAAGGAAGCACCAACTCCCTGGTTTCTCTAGCACCCACTAGAAGGAAGCACCAACTCCCTGGTTTCTCTAGCACCCACTAGAAGAAAGAAACAACTCCCTAGGTGCACCAACACCAACTAGATCGAAGAACCAACTTCCAATCACATAGGCACCAACTAGATGGAAGAACCAACTTCCAATCACACATGCACCAACTAGATGGAAGAACCAACTTCCAATCACATAGGCACCAACCTGTAAACTAGAGAACAATGGTTCTCCCTTGCACCACCCTGCCACCTTGGTTTCTCTGACTGCAACCAGATGGAAGCTACAACTCCCTGTGTTCAAGAACCCACTTGAACCTCTGAGGACAACAATCCTCCCTAGCACCTCCCTACCACCCTGGAATATCAAGTTTTCTTTATATCAATTTATCATAGTGATACAATATTTATCAATGGCTTACTAGTCTCATCATTGTTCTACTACACTACTCTGCTCTACTTGCATCAGTGTCTTCCTTCATACTTTGCCTTGTGCTTTCTATTCTTCTGCCTTTTATGCTCTCTGTGCCATGTCCATTCCATGCACCATTCCTCTTCTCTGTATTTCATTTGTTGCAAACTGCCTCGTTCTACATGCCTGAATCCCTCTCAATAGTAGCCCCCATCTCTTCTTTATTCTGTGTATTTATACTATCTGTGCACCTTCTTCATCCTCCATGCAGAATGACTCTGTATGCTCTTCAACGTGCCATGGTTCTGTTCCTTGGGTTGTTCACTGCCACTCCACTTTTTCTCTGCTTCGCTCGCTCAAGCATTGCATTCATCATCACTGGGTGTTATACTGATATTCCTTAGCCTCTCTAGGAGTCGAGACTCTTCGTCTTCTCTATCATAGTCGAGCTCATCCTCTCTGTTGCAGTTACAGGCTTCAACACTCTTCCATCTGTCAATCGCCTCTATCAACAGTCTTCATTCCACTGGAAGATGCCTTGAGACTCTTCATCTTCTCTGGCGATCACCCTGAAGTCTCTTTGAGTCCTATGATAGAAATCATTAGTCATTTCTAGCAGTTACACTATGAACCTATTGAGCCTTGTGCCTTTGGCACCTTTCACCTTTGATTTCACATGTGGCCTCAGGCGGTGACCATAGGCTACACCAAAAGGTGTTTTCGCATTTCAGCATTTCGACATTTCGCATGTTGTGAATTCTTGTTGCGAGGCATCTCAACTCTCCAAGTTGCGATCTCTGAAATGGAGCTTGTTTGCACTAGCTCCTTCTTCCATCTTCCACAGATGTGACCACTAGCTGTGACCACAGCCTTATTTGAAACTACATTTTGCAATTTCGTGTTTCATGAATTTGTTGCGAGTCACTCTAACTCTTCCAACTCCCGATCACGAAATGGAGCCTTGCAACTTGCAAGCTCCTCCCTTCACATGCCCACATTTGTGACCAAGTGTTTATCCATAAAGTGCTTTAGCGATTTCGCATTTCAACATTCCTACATTTCGACATTCCTGTGGTGAAGTGTTTTGACATTTCCAACTCCCGGTATCTAAAAATTGCACCAAAAGGTGTTTTTTTCATTTCGACATTCCGACATTTTGACATTCCTGTGGTGAAGTGTTTCGACACTTCCAACTCACAGTATCCAAAATCTACACCAAAAGGTGTTTTTTGCATTTCAGCATTCCAACATTTCGGTATTCCTGTGGTGAAGTGTTTCGACACTCCAACTCCCGGTATCTAAAACCTGCACCAAAAGGTTTTTTTTCGCATTTCGACATTTCAACATTTCAGTATTCTCGTGGTGAAGTGTTTCGACACTCCAACTCCCAGTATCCGAAACCTGCACCAAAAGGTGTTTTTTTCATTTCGCAACTTCGGGAATGGACCTGTGATGAAGAATCTTGACTCTTGACTCCAACTCCCGGTATCTAAAACCTTTGTTGATGTGTCTATTTTAGGATTTTGTCATTTCACATTTCGCAACTTTGGGACTCCTATGATGAAGAGTCTCGACTCTTGACTCCTCCAATTGTCGGTATCCGAAACGTTTGTTGATGTGCCTATTTCGGAATTTTGGCATTTCGCATTTCGCATTTTTCTGCAGTGAGTTGCTTCCTTGATTCCTGGAGTTTACGCTTCTGAATGGGATTCAACGATCACTTGTTCAACTTTCCATTGCCATGCCATTATCCCTGCACTGCTGGTCATGATCTTTTCCATCAATGATAAGCACACTCTTGCACTCTACGTGCACCTATGAACTATCTCTTCTGGTCTTCACGAGCTTTCTCTGCTGCGTCTTCCCAAAATACTTCTGGTGCCTGCCTGGCACATTATACCTATACTCAAGTTATCATTGTTGTTGTACTTTCCATCAATGATAAGCATATGCTTCCTATAAAACATGCCAACAATAATTCGGTAAGATCGATAGGATATGATTTGCATTAGCCAAATCATTGTGATGTTTACTTCGCTTCTCAGTCACAGGGTTAGAAAAACTAGAACATCGTGTGGTTGAAGGGGAAGCCTGCAGTCCCCTAGTCGACAATGCCTGAACACCTTCAGACATAGCTCTGCCAACCATAAACTTCTTAAGGACCTATTCAATGGAATTCTCTAACTCATTCTTTTCACCCAACATTCTCTCTTTTAATTGGACAGTTCGGGGTAGGCAAGCGGACATATGGAGTAAGAAATGGATGGTGATGTCTAGGTTCTGAAATCATAGTTCGACACACAATCAATTCGGGGGGGGGGGGGGGGGGGGAGGAAGTAGTGCTCGTACAATGTTGGATGGCTTAAATAAGTGAGCATCGTAACAGATTCTTCCAACGGGCAGGATTACTTTCATCAATGAAAATTTGTCTATTATGGCATGGTCTCAACGTCCCAAACGCGGTCTATTCGCCCATAAATGCACTTCCTATCTATTCTAGAGTGTCGTTTTAACGGTCGGGTTGCCTCCAACGGTCATATATATTCGCTAGGGAGAAGTCCCATTCTGCGTGATTCTGCTTCTTCGGCGAGGTTCAGGGCCTGCAAGCTTGCCTTCTGCGAAGATTTCTCTGTAACTTCCTGTAATTTTCCTAGCTTGGTTTTCTTCTTAATAAGCTTCCTTGCCTTCTTTCCTGTGATTTGAGTCTCTCTAACTGTTTCTAGATTTCTCTTTCCATTCTTATTCCTATCTTCTTCTAGCGTGGTAACTTCACATTGTTGATGTGATTTCAAAGGGTTCAAAGTTAATATTCCTTCCCTTACCACTTCCTGGATGGGTATACTTTCTTCTTGCATGGATAGGTCCTTCAAACCTTCTTGTGTTATTTCAAATTTTACAGTTAATTCTCTTTCCTTCTGTTGCTTCGACTCAACTTCTCATTCTCCTATCAGTTGATCTATCTTTCCAGCTATGAAATCCCTTAGTTCTTGCTTTTTCTTCTCTGTATCTTTTTCCTCTACTTTCCTTTTGACCCGATCTTCTCGATCCAAGTTTTTCCTAACAAAAGAGGAAAAGGGGCAATGTTCTCAACAAACTTAATGACTTCAAATTCCTCTTCAGTCGATGTTACATGGATGATAACAGGTACATGAGTAACTCTTCCACATAGGGTTATCATCTTTCCTTTGAATAAACCTATTCTTCCTAAGGGAGATACTATAGTAGGCTTTCCCAAAATTTCCCAAGTGCTTTCTTTCATAATATTCACTTGTGTTTCCTCATCCAAGACATTCTATATCGAAGTCTCATATTCTTGTACTTATGCATTGTTTTACCTTCAAGATCTTTGGTAAACCGACATCTTTGTGATCATTCATTGATTCTTTTAAATGTACTAATGTAGTTTGAACTTCATTTGATCCTTTATCCTTATGATCTTCTAAAATGCTCTTATTCTCTTGACTCATGTTCATTTGTTCAACATTAGCAATCATCCTTGGGAAATCCTCAACTTTATGACCAACAATTTTATAGCAAAGACAAATAGGACTTGTACCAGGGCATTCCTTAACATGATGTCCTGGTCTTCTGCAGTTATAACATAGGGTTAATGTTCTCTTCCTCTTGTATGTTCCCCAACTTCTTCTATACTACGAACTAGGATCACAGTGATGGACCTGCAATTTGCAAAAATTCCTTCTAGGCTCCTTCATGCAATTATTAGTCCAAAAATTCTTTTTATGCATAGGAATAACATATTTTTCTCTATTTCTATCAAATTTATTCATATCAACTCTTTCTTATAACTATACCCTAGCTTTCATACTAGGACAAAATCTATCAAACATAACTAGATTCCTTCTTCCGAAACAAAAATTTCCACTTATCTTACTCTATCAAAGGACAAAGTTTTACCTCTTTCAAGATCTTTACCTCTTTTCTTTAGATCAGGTTTCTTTCTTAGTGCAGAGCTTTGCAAGTCAAGTAGTGATCAAAATCTGGACCAGGGGTCAAATTTTAGTTCAAAAATCAAATTTCTCAAAATTGCCTCAAAATGAACAGGAGCGTATCGCTCATCATCATGAACCCAACGCAACTTGTTTCGTCTCAAATAGATGTCGGGAGTGAGAGATATTGCGATCTGTTCGAATCGTCAAACAGGCAAAAAAAAGGGACGCTGACTGTGCAGTCCATACAGTCCATATAGGCTGATGTGGCAGAGGTGACGTGGCTTGGTCGTCCATCCAAGTGGCAGGTGATGATGTGGCCTTCACTCATTGGCATATTTGGGCGAATCACATTGCGACACATGGAATTTATTGGGCAAATGGTGTGGTGCCACGTGGCCCAATCATGGGCTGCCATGTGGCACCGTTGTATTGGTTGTTGTTTAAAATTTTGTGGATTCAATCGGAGTCGAACCCCAGATCTCCTCCCACCATGCAGAGCTTTGTCATTGGCTGCCCAACCGGCGCGCCATGCGTTGGTTCTTATTAACTATATGGTTTTTAAAATATTTAAGTTTGAATTAATGTTAAATTGGCAGGGGGGCCGGGCTGGGGCTTAGCCCCAGCCCTCGGTCTTGTGTATTGATCCATATGGCCACTAGTTAAACAAACACGTGCGGGTTTACGTGTTTCAAAGGGTTATCCCCCAGCCACACCACCCATTACATATGACCATTATATATGGTGTGCGCGCATATTTCGTTGGAGTTCAGCCCATGGTTTCGGGCACCACAACATATGACCATAATGTTTGTGTGCATGGGGTTTTGGATTCAGTTTATGAAACAATTATACAGCCATATGCCGACACTTGTCAGATATTTATTCGCCAATGTAAACTCAACCCTTTTCCTATTTTGCGCGTGGTCACATGGTGACCTTATGACCGTGGTTTTGGCGGTTAGGGGTTGGAGGTGCCCTAACCGTCCTACAGTTTAGCCTATTTTTTGGTTATGCACATGTGTTGGGTTTAAGCACACGTTTTGGAGCATGTTCTGGGTTCAAGCACACAGAGGTGCGTTTTGGCGAACCAGAGCCAACAAGCTTGAAGGAAGAGATGGCAGGAGGCCTATCTTTCTCATTTTTTGGCCGATTGAGGTGTCGTAAAAGCCCAGCTAGGGGTTTTTGGACGTCCTGAATCCATTGGCACTATTATCAAGGCCATTTGAAGACTTATTTTGTAGGTTTTTAGCCATTTAAGTTTCAGCAAGATCTAGGGAGCTTGAAGCCCTCATTGATTGAGGACATGTTTTGGTGAGTCCAAGTTTGTTTTCTGTGACTAAATAGTCATTTTTGGCTAATTGTTATGCTGTGAACACATTGGGACAGGTTTCAGATTCTTTTGAGGACTTTTATAGGTGTTTTTTCCAAAGAGAAGCTCAGGGAAGCTTATGGCCACATGTAGAAGAGGTCATGCCCGGATGAACCATGATCCGTTTTCATAGTTTTATTAGTCATTTTTGGGGTTTTTATGTGTTCTGATCTCAATGGTATAGTTTTTTTTTCCATTGGAGTTGAGAAGGATCTTGTAAAAGAAATTTTGACAAATTAATCCCAGAGAGCTAAGTCCATTGATGGAGGCTCAAGGAGATGTAGCCCGGAGAGGGGTGAACTCCTTTATCATGTTGTTATTGTTGTGAGTTTGATGGTTTATTTTATGCAAGTTATGTTGCTTTGTATTTATTTAAAGAAGATATTTAACCATTTAAAAGAACATATCCTCACACATAAGCATTTACAGGAAGATACATAAATTTGGCACATAAACTATCTTGCATATTTTAACACATGAAGCAAGGTCCTGTAAAGTTTATTTTCATGAAGTAGAGGGTGCTTTCATAGCATAACAAGTCATCCTTCTATTTTCAGATCAAGTAGAGTGCTATGCACTACAGTAGAAGATCTACACATAGAGCTTCTCTTTTATTTACTTTAGTTCCCAGCAATCACAATTTCAGGTCCCGACAACCCAACCATTTGTTGGCATAGGGGCAGACCTAGGGTTCAATGCTTCAACAACGTACCAAAACAACCCTAAATATCAGCCCTTTCGGCAACACCTGTGAAGCAGGTGAAGTCTCACCCAAGCTAGAGGCAGGGGTTTACAAGACTCAGGCGTCTGTAACCAAGTTGGGAGACAGATCTGTGATTATAATTACTTCGAAAAGTAATTAAGAATAACATGCATTAGTTTATCATATTTATTCACATCGCAGAACAAACCCTAAGAATAGATCGTCACAGTAATAATACATATTGCATTTAGAAGCAAAAGTTAGATCTAACACATTCAACATAAATAAATCACTAAGCATTCATAGATCTATCTATCATACATAACAACCAATGCACTAAGCAGATTCACAACAAAAACACCATATCAAAAATCAAACCATCAACACATGATATACGTGGTTCACCCTAGTGTGGGGCTATATCCACCAACAAATTAGTCTTCTTTATTAGTCTCCAATCTCTTACATTCTTCTACTCCTGTGCACTAAGCCATAGAGCCAAGCTTCACACCGGACATGTGATCTATGCAGATCCACCTTCCCAAAATCAGGTCAAGGAATAGAGCCAACTCCTCTATTAAGCACAGAGCTTTACATACATAGTCTGTTGCACTAAGCAACCCAAAACTACTTTCCTCTTACCCTTACCTACTTACAATCCCTTCCTTCTTTTCTACATTACACTCTTACACTTATTTATACTTTTACATTCACTTACAAAAGGCCTAATCATGGGTAAAACCATGGGCTAACATCCCATAAACCCTAATACAAAATCCCTAAGAACCCCATGTTGGGTCCACAAATCAAATGAGATCCCACGATCTCAGCTCCACCTGGGCTCTCCATCTTCGACCAGCCTGTCAAAGTCCAAAAAGGTGGTCAATCCCAACCAATGTTTCCTCAAAACTTGGTTGAGGGCCAATACCAAACCTCCTCTCTGCAAAACCTTTTCTATCTCACACATTTTTTTTCATACAAATATTGTGCACGACATCCTTCATATCCCACTCTCCACACTCACCATACCTCTGCATTTTCGCACACCTTTCCCTCTCGTACTTCTTTCACTTTCCCACTTCTAAATTTTTTCACAACTAATGTTATAATGATTGATCTCTCTCTATCTATACTTAGTGAAATATTTACAAATATCATGCGCCTTGCACGTTCCTCAAGGGTCACTAATTGCACATTAATGAATTCTGATTTGTGAGGTAAAGAGTAGTGATCCAGGGATGATGTGAATTAATTATCTCTCTTTCCCATGAATTACTTTCTTTTCAAATTAAATCCCATTTTTGGTTGCTCGTATTTCGAAAGGAATTTGTATGTATGGAAAGGATACAAATGTTAAGAGATTTAATTTCTACCTGTTCAAGGGTAAATGATAAAAGAAGAAATGCATTCTTAAAAGCACTAAAATTTGTTAAGGACCTTGGAGGCCCACAATTTGTAAGATATTTGGGCATAATAAGAAAAGAATAATTATACACAGAGTTAAACACTATTAAAGCATCATGGACCAGTGAGTTTGATGAGCTCATTGAGTTTCCATAGGATGAAATTAGGTGGTGGATGATTACTTTTGTAAATAATAATGAAGAACACATGTCATCAATAGAGAAACTACACTCTAAGTTTGAAGAAATTGAAGAGGAAATAATCACACTAAGGGTTAAAAAATACATCATTTCCATGCCAATGAAGGATTATATTGATGAGCGGCTCAAGAAGTCATTGACGGAAATAGTTAATCGAAAATAAATATCAAAAAGTGATTATTTCAAAAAGGCTCACTTCCCAGATATAAAGATGAAGACCCCAACAAAAAAGGAGTAAGGAGAGATAAAAATAGAGAGAGAGAGAGAGAGATCCATCTATATGTCATTCCTCTTCCATTCTCTGATTTTTTTTCTTTTCGAAACATTTCCCTTCCTTTCATCCCAGTCTTCAGTCTTCCAACTTTATAAAGTGTATTTATCATTTGTAAATCTGACCTCTGACTACTTTATTAAAACTTGAACATTCAATTTGTAATATTATTTGACTCTCATAGAGAGATATTTCCAAGAGTTCATAACATTTGTGGTTTCAAACTTTTTATAAAGCATGAGATCTTGTGTGTGTTTCTCCTATGCATCTTATGAGTTTTAATGAATGAAATCATTTACTTTTTTTTTTTTTTATTTCTAGACCACCATATTTATTTTTTGTCTATGAATTTTTCTTTGAATCCCTTTTTATCATTACATGAATGAATGGATGTATTTATTCTTTCATGTGAGGTTATCATATTTTTATTATAATTCATTTATTATTTGATATATTATTTTACAACCTAGTCCACTCACATGTGTTCATGTTATGAATGCATGAATCTATGTTTTGAGCAAGTTTATTGAATATATGAGTGAGAAAGAGGAGTATCACCTCTATGAAAACAAAGAGGGAATCTTGATAAGTCTTTCAAGAATACCCTAGAAGTTTGAATCTAGTCCCTGACAGGAAGAGAGATCAACATTAACCAAACACCATGGAAGAGGGGTCATTAGGCTATGTACTCACTGGATAGTGCACCATATTGGAGGAGGGGATTTGAACACAAGTTGGATCATGCTTAGAGGGCGAACCACCTTATGATTGGTTAAAAACCTAGTGTGACACTTACATGGGGCCTTCACCTTCTTGACCAATATCTTATCATGTTCATTCATAAAGGGGTTTTTTAATTATAAAATATAAAGTCAATACATTATAAGTATTGTAGGAGGGGATGTGGGATATAGGGGCATTTATAGGTATTGTGGGTTATAAAAAGGTGCATCTAGTAAAAAATTAGGGATATATAATAAAAGTAGGGAGTTTTTCTTCTTAGAAAGGTGTATTAGGAGGGAGATTCAAAAAAGGATTTTAGGAGTATTCTTTAATATGCATGTGTTATGCCATAGGTTCATTGAGTGAAGGCCCCATGGACACTTTTCATCCTTGTGTTGTAGAATTATCCATGTGGCATTGCCTTATTGACTTAGGTCTAGGGCTACTTGTGTGGACCTTTTCCATGTTTTCTATTGGTATCCCTCACCTATTTTATACAAATGGAGGAGAGTGTAGAGTATTTAATAAATATAAACAATAAATGATGAGAAATATTAGAAGAAATATAAATTGTATAAGGTAAAATAGGAGAAAAAAGAGTATTAAACCTATAGAATATAAAATATTATATTGATCATCCAAAAGGACAAAAAAATTTACATGCCTCTTCAAGGGTCAACCTCTAAATGAGTAGAGCTACAATACAATGAAAATACTTGACAAAAAATTACATAGCCTTCTACCTCTATAAATAGTTTACACTAGTAGAACCATAACTACTCATGGTCCCATCATTAATGAGTAACATCCACCTAGTGGGAATTATTAATAAACATGACTCTTTTACATTGAGTAACCACACACGAACTACCTAATGGGTCTTATTCAAAGAACATGGTCTCACAAATTAATTTACTAACTCCTAAGTACCACAAATTTGGGAGGTTAGGGTAGGGACCTAATATGCCTTTCCCATTCAAAAAAAGAATTATCTTCAAGGCTAGAGGCATGGAAATTGGTGTAAAATCCTTGTTGGTTCCCAAGTGGCATCTTTAGGTTGTGTATCATTCCACTATATTAGGACTTCCAAAATAGTGCATTGGCATAGTTGATGCTCTATTGTGTCCAGTATTACCCCTGGCTATAACCAAATGGATCCTTCTTCATCAAGTTTGAGAAGGATAATATGAACTTGGAAATTAGGCACCACTAACTTATTTATGTAGTGCCCCATTTTATCTTATTATTATGCCAGACCAAACTTATTGTTTGAGGGTATTGTTTACAAATGACTCGTCTATATGATTTTTATTATGATGATGAAACTTGAATTTTATTATATGATTGAATGAATATGATGATGAATGAAGGATATTATTATTAATTCATATGATGTTTAGATAAATTAGTTATGCATTAATCTAATGAAATAAACGATAATGATTTTGTTATTATATTGATAATTTTAAATGAGATATGAAAACATTAAGTTGCAAATATTATTAAAAATTTTCCTATTGTGATAGGAAACTGTAAGGGTGCATTTACATGGAATTTCGTCGACCAATTATTAGACTCCATATTTAGTAAGGAAATAGAAAATGCAAATTTAATTTGTTATATTTTAAAACTGAAATATGAATATTATTGATGCTTTGATGTAGCATGTTCAGGATTGTGCAACATGCTTGTTGATTGATCTAGACATGGGTAATCAGGTTGTATTGAGGTATACCAAATACCATCACGAGAGGTGGAGAAATTTCCTTGTTCCCACCTACTAGCACTCCTTGCGTGGCTTGAGATGAAAATTTTAGGACACTTTGACTTTGAGGTTACATGTTTCCGTGAGGGTAGGATGCATATTCAGTCACTCGTGAGGATTAGTTGAGGGTAACACAATAACGTGAATACCTTATTCCTTAGTAACCATTAATCTCTCAACAAAGGGAAATGAAGATGAGTTATCAATATCTCCATTGTTGTTCCATTTCCAATCAACAAAAGTTATATACTTGAAGGGAATGCAATCATGTAACCCTTGGAAATAAAATAAGTAATACCAAAGGGCATGACATACATGGCACCCTTGGTATCATTAGTAAATTGTCAATGAATAATGTATTAAAAAAATGAAATGAAAAATGTTTAAAGGAGATTATTTACTATGCATTTCATCTTAGGAGAAAATAACATTCTAGTATACCTATTTTAGAAAAGAGAAATTAAATTGTTAGCCTAAAATAAACACATTTATATCCTTTAATATTCATATTATTACGGAGATCTAATTGAAATAAAAATATTCAAAAGGAGGCGTAGTTAAGGAAGTTGAGCGTGAAATTAATTAAAACCAATTATTAATTAGAGAAAATTAAATTCAAGAGCACCCATAAATCATGGAATAGAAACATGATTTAGAATTCAAACTCAATTTGAATTGTGAGATAAAAGAGGTAGACTAGAGTTAAAGTAAAAAGTGTTAGTAAATGACACGGATATGTAACTACTCATGCAACACTAAAACAAGAAACTTGAGAAGATCTAGGGAACACCTAGGAGTAAATATAGGAGTAAGGAAGTTGGGTGAGTAAAATTCTTTATTTATAATTTTAAATGGGTAAATACATGTGCACTTGATATAGGTGGATATTGGTGGCCACTCACCTATTCTACTCACTCATCATAGTTCTCCATCTTGGTTGTTTTTGTTATGGTTTTCACATTTTAAACTTTCAGGGTCATTTTGAGGCCCTAAAGGATGTTTTTTGGCCATTTAGGGGGTTTAGGGTGTTGATATTATGGTAGTTGTGGGAGATATTAACCTCCACATGTAACCTTTGAAGAGAATATAATATTTTTGGAAGCAAGAGAAACCTTAAAGATTTGGATAATAACCCTAGAAGACAAGTTGGCATAATAGAATAAATCAATATTGAGTTATTAGCCCCTAAAAAGAGAAGTCAACCCAGTTAGTTAAGATGTAGCAGTATAAATAAAGGGAGCTAGATCTCATTTTTCACTCACTCACTTATGACTGCATAAGGACAAGAAGTGTGCATGAGTGAAGTAGAACTATAACTGTTGCAGTATCGACTTTGTCTTGGGTTATTGGTTTGGACTTTTTTCTTGGTCTTTGGTTATCCTTTCTTGGTGCGCTAGCCTTGGTTGGTTATTGGTCTACTACTGAAATTATTATGTCTATCAAGGCTAAGGTGCTCAGGGGTGGCCTTTGTGCCTATGGTGAAATGAGCACACCCATTTTTATAACAAGTTATGGGCCCACACATCCTTCAATCAGTCTAACCACTGGAAGGAAGCTAAGCCATAAGATTATCAACCTTGTTTAAGAACTTCTGCTAGGGTTTCTAGCAGGTGAAGTTTCTGAAGCATTATCGATAGGGTTACTAGAAGGTGCAACTGCAAACCCTAAAACCTCTTTCCCAACACCTTATTATGGAACACTTTACTCAAGGAGAGGACATTCTAGTGCACCTTAACACAACACACCTATTGGCACTCTCAGAAGGAAAACATGTCAAGGTTGAAATTTTGGGTCAAAGTCAATGTTTGACCAGTCAAAGTCAAATTTTGACTAACTATCAATCAACAAAAATCATGAATGAAAAGGCAAATCATCTACATTATTCAACTCCTATAGGAACTATTGAATATGACATGTGGATAATTGATAGTGGAACTTCCAGTCATATGACAGGAAACTAGGTCAGACTCTCAAATCTGAATGAAAAGAAGACATCTCACAAACTAGAACTTGGAGACAAGAACACCTATCTAATCAAAGGAATTGGTCAAGCCTCCATCAAATTGGAATTAGGTAACAATTTTCATTTGAGTAATGTCTTATATGTACCTAGTTTAGAAAATAATCTTGTACCTATATCTTGCTTAGAAGAAAAAGGAAATATAATAGCCTTTGTAGATGGTGAAGTACTATCTTGGTCTAGAGACTCTAGCATAAAGAATGCTAAAGTTATTGGAACCCATGAAGGAAGATTATATAGACTACTAGAACAAAATGATGAAGCTCTTGTACATAATGAAGTCAATCCCAGTGAACTTTGGCATAGAAGGTATGCTCATCTTAACCATTAAGCATTACCTTTTCTCAAGAAAATGGTTGAAGGAATACCATAACGACAATCTATACATGAAGGAATTTGCAAAGGATGTGCACTAGATAAAAATGTTAAGAATCCATTCTTAAGTAGCAAAAATATATATAAGGAAATCATATATCTAATACATTCAAAGGTTTGCAGTCCAATTCCATTCAAATATCTAGGAGGTTCTCTTTATTATGTAACCTTCATATATAATTACTCAAAAAATATTTGGTTATATCTCTTGAAGAAAAAGGATGAAGTTTTCAGCAAGTTTCAAGAATTCAAAGTAGACCTCCCAAGAAAGAAAATCAATACTTTGAGAACATATAATGGAGGTGAATACACATCCAAGGAATTTGTTTCCTTTTGCAAATTAATGGGAATTAGGAGGGAGCTAATCGTTCCTCATAATCCTCAACAAATTGGTGTAGCAGAAAGGAAGAATAGATCCATTGAAGAAACCGTGAAGAAACTAATGAATGCTCAAGGTTTATCCAGGTATTTATGGGGAGAAGTAGCCATGACAACAATATATGTTCAGAACAGAAGTCCCCACCGCATATTGAAGGATATGACTCCAAAAGAAGCCTTCTCAGGAAAGAAACCTAATGTGGAACACTTAAGAATCTTTGGGTGACCTATTTACATTCATATCCCCAAGGATAAAAGGAAGAAAATAGAACCCTCAGGAAAGAAGGGCATATTTTTGGATATAGTGAATCCTCCAAAGCCTACAAAATCTATATCTTATCTCTTCAGAGATAAGATACCACCATTATATCCAGTTTGTGTTCTACAATGTTATGCTATTTTATTCATTAAAGGAAGTTGGATTCCATTGTACTTATGTGTTCTATGCTATATATTTTTTTGTATCAAATTTCATTTTCAACATAATATGGATCAATTGTATCAGAGCAATCTATTCCTTATTATTTCTCAATGCATAACCACGACGTGGTTAGGGTATAGAGAGTTGGGTCTCAAGCTAGTTTCACTTGGGGACAACCACTCTCGTCGACCCAAGAAACCTCCCATGGTAGAAGAAAACAGAGATGATGGATTAGGATATCCTTTCAAAAATTTTCTCAAGGAATCCCTTACCTGACAATGGAACGATATGATGGAAAACTTCACCCAGTTACTTCGACGAAAGGTGAGGCACCTTCAACAAGTATCCATTTCAGAGATGTGAAACCATTCAAGGTACAAGTTAAATTTAATATCATCTTATTTGAAGGACATATAGATGTAGATGCTTTGGATAAATGGATTAATCTATTAGATGGGTATTACTCCATTCAAAAAATTTATGACTTCAAAAATACCACCTTCACTCTCCTTGAATCCCTCCCCCATGTCAAATATTGGTGGGAATTTTACTGCGAGAGACATGAAAAACATGAGTATATGGAATTCAGGATAGAACCAACTTGGGAAGCCTTTGTTGATTCCCTCAAGGAGGATTTCTACCCTATCAGAAACTATGATGACAAGTACACAAGATGGATGACTCAGTGTTAGGAAAGATACCAGATGGTGCACGAGTACACTAACATCTTCCATACCTTAAGCTCAAATTTGGGTATCAAATACTTTGAGTGGAATATAGTTCTAAATTACTATAGTGGAATACACATGTTAATCCAAAAAAAAATGGATTTCTTGGACATATCCTCACTGGGAGCCGCTTGTTGACATGTTGTAAAAATCAAGAAGAAATTTAAACAGTAGAATAAGATGGAATTTGAGTTTGGAAATATGCAACCAAAGAAGCATGGAAAAGGTGGACCTAAATCACATAACAAGGGATAGAGCAAGGAAGGCAAACCTTAAGACATCCATTCCAAGCCATAGGTAAAGAATGGTAATGGGAAGACGAAGAAGGACACTAGAAAATGGTGTGAGTTGCACAAAATCCCCTAGCAAAACACTGATGAATGCCTCTCAAAAAAATAATTATTGGTCTAGATTAAAGAAAAATAGTCGGACCCTGAATCATACTCAGTTTCAGATATGGATAAGGGAAATCATATCATTGATGTGGAACCAAGTGCTACAATTTCAACCACAAATATCCAACCAGACGAGTTAGAGGAGATTGGGGAAGGGGAGCACCTCTTCCATTCACATATGTGGGTGAAGGAAAACCCACTACATTACATTATTGACGACGAGATTAAAAAAACCATGATATTAACCGAGATCATAAATATATTGAAGTTGTCAAGGATGGAATACCCGAAACTAGACACCATTGGTTGGTTAATCTAGGGATGATACCTTGGCATCAACTAGCAGTGTCGCCTACCCTATAGTATCAATCCCTTCAAAGATAAGGTATTATGTTATGTTTCCCCATTTGAAGTTTGTGATGTTATTTTAGGAAAACCTTATATGTGTAATTGTCATGTTTTTCATGAGTCCTAACCCCACAGTGTTGTTATCACTCTGGGGGGTCTTCCCTATAAGGTACCTGAGGTATTTTTGACTACTTCGATTTCATTGATCTCAACAAAATAGTGCCAAAAATTAATCTCACAAGTTGTGAAGTTTTTCCTTTTCAAGGATTGGTTAGAAGGGGAATGAAAGGTCACTGCAACCATCACATCTTCAACACATGGTCTCTCTACATAACAAAAATAGGTGGACTAACTTATAGAGGAATACATGAACCTCTTTCTTTCACCTGTAAGGTTCCCTGCACTGTCAGGTTAAACATCCCATTGATTTCATACCTGGTGCTCCCTTACCTAATGGTCCAACATAAATATGCTCCCTTTTGGAGAATAAGGAAATAAAGCGTCAAATTCATGAGATCATTTTCAAGGGCCACATTCGATCAAACTCCTCACCTTGTGGGAGCCTATTTATGTTGTTGCAAAAGAAGGATTGGACATGGAAACTCTGTATTGATTATAGATCCTTGAATAAAATCACCATCAATAATAAATACCCAATCCCCTGGATTGATGATCTTCTTGATCAGCTCAAGGGTTCCAATTTATTCAACAAGATAAATATGAAGTATGGCTATCACCAAGTTTTGATAGAATCAACTAATGTATGGAAGACAACCTTCAAATATAAAGAAGGCCTCTTTGAGTGGTTGGTCATGCCTTTTGGCTTGACTGATGCTCCAGTAACATTCATGAGGATGATGGATGATATCTTGCAGCCATTCATAAAATATTTTTTGGTGGTCTATGTGGATGAGATCCTCATCTTCATCCAAACCTGGGTAGAGAACTTGCAACTCATTCAACGGGTCCTGAGCACCCTACGACAACAAAATTTATACGTCAAACTGGAGAAATTCTCATTTGATATGTAGAGAATCCAATACTTAGGATACATAATTTATGAACATAGGGTGCATGTAGACCCAAACAAGATCCAGCGCATTCACGATTGGGAATCCATGGTGACTCTAAAAAATATCCACAACTTCTTGGGCCTCACCAACTTCTACCTCAGGGTCATGTTGGTTTTATCTCATATAGCTTGGCCCTTAATTCAAGTGACTAAGGGGGTGGATAAAGAAAAGTTTGCATCATCTAAATCATAGCAGAAAGCATTCCAGGATATGAAACACTAGCTTTGTTCCACATCAGTCCTCACATTTCCCTAACAACCATTCAATATAGAGACATATTCCTCTAACTATTATATCGATGATGTCCTCATTCAGTAGGGACATCCAATTAACAATCATAGTGAAACATTGTATGATGTTGTTTGTAGGTCTCCCACCTATGGAAAATACATGTACTCCATTATGTAGGCATGTCGATAGTGGAAGAATTCCATTTTGGGCAATGAAATGATCATTCACATTGGTCACAATCCTATGCAATTCATGCATACACAAAGAAAGATACAAAATGACCTCCATAAAAAATGGTCCACATACCTACAAATATTCCACCCAAATATTAAGTACAAGAAGAGCAGTGCCAACTAAGTTGTTTAATTCCTCAGTCATCCCATGATTGTGGCCCTTACCATATTTCTTAACTCCTATGGTCATGGGACCATTGGTTGGCCACAATTATACAATAGTGAATTTGAATTTGCTCCTACTTATAACAGCATGAGTACCAGGAAACAAGTTTTGGACTTCCACCTCTAGGATGCACACTTGCAATATCTTGCCCATATTTTTGTTCCTTCAAGTGAGAATGCAAAGCTAATTTGGGAGGAACATTATAGTTGGGTGACAGGGCACTTCGACATGACACCTATCAGTACATTAGGTTATGCACTATATGTCCCAAGCTTCAACATGACACCTACCAGTACATTAGGTTATGCACTATATGTCCCATTGCTAATTCGTTCATTACAAATGAGTGGTTGCACATTCATCTCCATTCACCAGACAAGGCTTGGGAGTTTATATCCATGATTACATGTCAGGGTTTCCCTCCAAAAAACATGGTCACAATTGTGTTTTTGTGGTCATTAATCGGTTCTCTAAGATGACCATTTTGGCAGCCTATAAAAATATTATCACATATGATGCCACTACTAAACTCTTCTTTGTGCATGTTTGGGTTCATTTTGGTCTACCATAGACCATCATTTTAGATAGGTACAATAGGTTTATCATCACCTTTTGGTCCAGCCTATGGTCTTTGATGGACACCAAGTTGACCAAATCGATTTCCTTTCATCCCCAAATAGATGGAAAAATGGAGGTGGTGAACATGATGATTATGCATATCTTGCACATGTAAAACTCCAGGAATCCATGTAAATGGGACAAGAGCCTCCCATATGTTTATCCTATCTTTAATAGGGCCCTCCAAAGATATATTGGCCACAACCTTTTTCAGGTGTGCTTGGGGTTCTATCCATTAGACCCCATTGATGTAGCTCTGCCCCTTCTAGCTTCCCGAAAAGAGTCCTCCCACGCTTAGACCGAGGTAGAAATTGTAGACAAATTAATCGAATGGATACATAACCTCCAAGAACAAGTTCATGATATATTGGAGAAGGCCAATTCCAATTATATAAGAAACATGACCAACATCAGGTCCCGCACAAGTTTCTAGTTGGTGACAAGGTGTGGTTGCATTTGTAGAAATATCACCTCACAGGCCCCCACATGAATCTTAGACCACTCCAATATGGGAATTACACCATTACCAAGGTTGTGGGTGATAATTATTTCGAGTTGAGTATAGCTCATTTCCTTGACTTGCACCCAATATTTAATGTGGAGCTAATTTGACCATATTTCCCACCTTTGTTGGGTGAGATCGGAAG
>CBVK0102677640.1:0-32542 GCA_900067695.1 Picea abies | reverse complement strand
CTTCAGAATTCCAGATGAGGATATAAGGTATATAAATGGATCAACGAAGGTTGAACCGACCCCTGATGGGATGATGGAGAAATATATAAACCTACCTCTGATAGCAAATAGAATCGACTGATTAGGGAATAAATCCTTTATCTCTCTGTATGAAGCATCCATGTATCTAAAGCAAAGATGATTTAATGCGTGGTCAATAGCCACCCGCCCCAGCGAGACATAGATAGGCTCTAACCATGCAACATAGATAGGTTCTAACCATGTATCTGAAAACTTTTGACAACTTTTCAACATTCAGAGATTCGGCATTGGGTCAGAATAGGAAAAAGAAAAGATGTAGAATAATTTTATCGCCAACTCGATAAAAAAAAGTTATGGTGGGCATCGCGAGGAATAGAGGAAATCCCTGTGGTAACAATATCACATAATTATCGAAGCAAAGAATCGCACATAGATGTTTCTTGTATTTCCATTTCCATCATCATTTTATTTCCTTACAAACCATGGGAGAGATAAATATGGAATATTCGATGTTTGTATAGAGAGATGTTTGTTGTATTTCCATTTCCATCATCTTTTTATTTCCTTAAACATGGAATATTAGATGTTTGTATGTTGTTGATGTTTGTTAAGGGTAGATATTCGTGGATAGGAGGGCCATGAATCTGTGCGAGTTTATGGATCCTAGGGGGCTTTATGTCTAGAACTACAGGGTCATGTAAGGTGGGTAAAGGGCTAGACTATGGTTACAAACCTTTTTAGTGGTTGACCTCGTAGCTACTAGGGTTTATGGAGTTTGATGCTAGGGTTTTAGAAGATGGGTTTTAGAAGTGGTGGAACCAGAGTTCTTGCTTAAACCTGATGAGGTGTATAGGGAGGAGTTATGGTGGTATGGTCAAACTTTATTAAAGGATGAAGTGAGGGTTGGTAAGGTCGAGTTAGAGGTGGAGGTTCATTCCAAGTTAGGGTAATGTGATGATTTAACTCATGGATCTATGGATACTAGATCCATCGAGGTCATAAATGAGCTTTTTGCTCAGGAAGCGGAAAGGGGAGGTATGATGGGTGCATTTACGATCAACCTACCAAAGGGTTGAATGGCTTGGAGGGAGGGCAATGCAGTAAGAGAATGGAGGGTCAGATTCATCAGGTGCAGAACAAGGAGTGGTGAAAGGGTCTATAGCCTTTGAAGCAGGGAGGAGAATTCAATGTAGACCTGGTTATAATAGGTCTTTGGAGGTGGAGCCGGAATTAGGGAGAGGAAGTCTTTTATGGGGCACTATGGTTTGTTGTGGAAGGGAGGATTCTCTGGCAGAAGGGCATAAGACAGTAGGGGATGATGCTTTTAGCCCTGTTTTAAATAGTTTAAATAGAAGTAGGGGAGAGGAAAACCTTCGAGCGGATTTAAAGGAGTGGAGAGTGAAAAAATTAAAACCTACGATAACTCTCGACAGGGATATAGGGATGCAGGAAGTTGGAATGTACTCTTTACGAGGGCTTGTAGGCATATTTGGTTACTAGGTGATGGTGTCTAGAGATATACACATGTGGGTAGCAGATACTTGGGGTTATGTTCTAGGACAAAGGTTTTTATATTGACCAAGGGTTGGTATTTCTTCCTATTCAAATCCACATAGGATGCAGAGGAGGTGTTGAAAAGGGAATGGGTGGTCAATAATGAAAGCCTTATGTTAAAACGATGACATTGTTCTTTTAACCCGGAGAAGGAGTTTATACGTTTCACACATTTATGGGTTTTGATGCATGGGTGTCCACTTGAAATCTGGAACTTGGAGGCTTTTAAAGAGATTAGGAACACACTCGGAAAATTCCTACATGTTGATTCAAAGTTATTGATAAGCTCAGATGGGCAGATGGGGAAATTTCTAATGGAAATTTATTTGTTTGAAGGTTGACTGGCTGAGTTAGAAATTGTGTGCCATGGAACTGTGATTCAACAGAGGCTAGATTATTTGGGGGTTCCTTTCAGATGTGCAGTGTGTAAGGAGATGGGGCACCTGTGGCATCAATGTAATGGGGTTAGTAAGAAATATATACAAGATAGGTATGATGCAGATGACAAAGTGGAAGTGATTTTGTAGCCATTAGTCATGAATACAGATTGTGAAGACTCGATAGAGACCCTGCATCCTTCGGCCTTGGAAAGCGACACAAAGATCGGTAAGTTAAAACTACTATGTTCTAATATTTCATCCTTCGGCCATTTCCACCTTCTACCAACCCTCCTGGTAAGCTTGTTGATTACTCTACATCTGCAAGCATTTCCATCTTCTCTCACATCCCATCCGACTATTTAAAATTTTGTTGTTGCGTCTATGCAATAACTTCTCATAGCACATCAGTACTCTGTCTTCCTTTCACCTGTTGTCTACAGGAAAAATCTTGTTTATGATACCACTTGATGTTATCAGGTCATCTCCTTTCATCACCTCTCCTTTCTTTGATGTTTGTAAGCAAGGCTCGGTATTTTGATTACCTTTGTTGCCTAAAAAAATCAATTGTGCACTATGATACCACCTGATGGTATCATACTATCTCTTCGTTAATGTGTTCTCTCCTCAGCCTACAAAAATAAATTCTACAAAAAGGCTCTGATACCACCTAAAATAGCCCCCCTACTCGCCCATAGGGCTGCGCGACCTCCTGGTCTTAGATCTACGATTCTCGAGTCAAAAGACTCTGTAGAACCTTAAATGTCCCCGTCTGTATCTAAACACATGCCCCCTCGGCTTCTTGGTGCAGGTCTAACAACAACTAGCGACCTTCCCCTTTTTCTCTGTGCAAAAAATTAGAATGTCGGCGTTAGATCCCTTTCGAATACGCCCTCACTTGATATGACCTAGGGCTATGACCACATGATTGCGGGCAAGGTCATAAGCGGTCTGGAGTTAAACCACTTTTGGGCCCGCAATGCTCCTACAACCTCCACGCGTCCCCTTGGTGAAACCACGGTTCAATTTGTGGCCCACCTTTGATTCCTTAGCCTCCTCGCAAATTTTGTCCCTGCAATGACACAGGATCATCAATCTCACGATCTTGATGATAGAATCCAAATCAATGCTTAAAACCTGTGCCCTTCTTATCTATGGACCGGATCTACTTCCTTTGAATCAATGGTCAAGGCTCTCTTCACAATTCTGGACTCTGTGAGTTTGAAAGCTCAAACTTGGCTTCCTTCTGTACTTCATTTCTCTGGAATTGGTGATCTACGAACACTTGTCCCATAAATAAACAAGATGGTCTTCACCTTGGTGTTTGACCTTTCAACCTAAATCAATGGTCCAACAACCCCTTCTCGATCAACGGTCAAGATTTCCTCCAGGGCTCCAAACTTCTGTGATTTCAAATCTTAAGCCTATTTCTTCCAATGTCTTTTACCCGGGGTCTAAAATCCACTGACGTGTGTCCCCCCTGATCCAACGATCAAGGATTACTTTGGGAATTTACCCAGAGTTAATAGATTTTCACCATGTCTTCTCTGAATCCAACGACTAAGAATCACTTTGGGACTTTACTTGGAGTTCATAGATTCATGCCATGTCTCCCTTCCTAGTCTGATGGCTCATACTCACTTCGGGTGATCTCACGGATTAGAGCTACCTCATCTCTCTGGACTTCTGAGATCTCAAATCTCAACTTAGAGACTCAATACAAACTTCACAGAGCTCGTGATCTAATGTCGCATGTCCATCTTCGTATTACAAACTTCACAGAGCTCGTGATCTAATGTCGCATGTCCATCTTCGTATTGATGACTATCGTCACTTTTGAGACTCTGGCCTTCGGCGATTTTAGATCTCAACAACCATAAGTCTCCAGAGTGAATCCTTCTGGAGTCCACAATATGGTAACACATGTCCAACCCCAGATCAATGAATATCGTCCACCTCGACTATTCAGGCTTCGATGATCCCAAATCTCAGACTTCTCCTTCGCATTCTCCCGGAGTCCATGATCTTTCACCACGTGCCCCTTCTGGATATGATGGTCCAGAATCTCTGTGGGTCTTTGACACTTCGGATTTTCATCTCCCTGGTGCTTTGAATATTTGACTCCCTGACACTTTGACTTCTCGATGCTTCTGGCTTCGACAATTTCAGTTCTCAAACTGAAACTCCAGTGTGATTTTCCCCGGAGTTCGCGATCTGATGACAATTGTCCCCTCACATATCGACGACTCTCGACTCTGCAGCTGTCTAGCCTTCAGGTGTTTCAATGTTACAACCTCCATCTCCGTCCTAGATCTCCCCACCCGCTGACACATATCCCCTCTGGATCCAATGGTCCAGATACGTTTCGACCCTTCAACTCTCCACGCTTAAGTAATCTCAAGTTTCAAACCTTGAGAGATTCTTTCTCCCATGCATACTAGTGTTAAGAATCGTGCAACTTCCTCTGATCAGACGACTGTCGGCCCTTTGGGCTCAGATCCAATGGATGGGATCCATTATTTCCTTTGCACTCCCTTTGTTCATTGGGCATAGATCTAATGGTCGAGGTTCTTCTCTACAACCGATCAGAGAGTTTATGTCACTCCTTCTCTTGAGCTTACACCTTCTCCTGACTTAGAAGATTTTGTCAATGTTCGAAAGGTCTTGGCCTTTGAACTTCCTTTCATGAGCCTGACTCCTTTGGGTCTTTCTTACGCTTCTGAAAGCGTTATATCTTCTGATCTTATGGACTTAGAATAAGTTTGTCTCATATGCACTTCTTGCATTATCCCTTCTGAGATTGATCTCCTCAAAGATTTTGACCTCCTATGCACACCTTGCGTTCTCAGGATTTCGTCAAACTAAGAATCTGAAGGATTTCTTGAACAAGAAATACTTCTCTTTCGTCAAACTAAGAATCTGAAGGATTTCTTGAACAAGAAATACTTCTCTCCCTCCTGGAATTCTTCTACTCGGTGCACTCCTTGCAAATATTTTCCTCACAGAGTGTTCAATAACTTTGTTTCTCCCGAACTCAACATGGATTGCTTCTGTGCACACTTGCACTAGCTCAATACCCACCTGAAATAGCTCTACAGAGTCTTCAGTAACTCTGGTTCTCTCTAAACTAAATAAATATTTTCTCCCCTGCACTCCTTGCATTTCTGACGATGAAGGTTCAACGATATCCATCCTAAACTTTCCTTTGAAGTTAAACCTTTGTCAATGCACTCTTTGCGGATTGTATGCATTCCTTGCACTGGGAAACTCAAAGAAGAGAAAAAATTGAAACTCATGCAATAATTCACCAATTACACATTCAAACCATGAAAATGCATAAAACATAAATTGAACACAATTACATAAACACACGATATGCAGGAAAAAATGCTTTTCTATTATCTTTGTGTGCCTATACAGATGTTTACAAAAACTGGACTCTAACAGAGTCCCAGTTCTCTCAAGCTCTCTCTCTCATAACTATTCTACCACCTAAGGCATCTCTACCCATACCTCTCTATCACTCTCCCTATGAAATCTGATACAAGATATCATTTACAAAAGAGGGGCTTTGCAAACTCGTCCTCTCTCACCTAACCTCATCTATTATATTGAAGTTTCATGAATGTTTACCTAGACCTGAGTACGATCTGGGTTTTCTACAAGGAACCCTTTAAGGAAATCCAACCACTACCTGTATAAAGACATGGCCCAACATTTACAGCCTTACAACACAAAAATTTGTATAGGATTATTTCAAATTTAAAAAAATGGGAGGTTTAATGCATTTCCCTTTCTCAATTTCATGTTTGCGTGATGGCACATTTGCTGAGGTGGAGTGATCCTCTTGCATCATCATGGATGGCGGAAAAGACATACTTGTAACCAAAAAGACTTAAAAACATGAGCTTGGTCGAGCAGTTCTTCCCCTTGCCTGAAAATCAGAGCTTAACCACGATGAACAACAATTGATCAATAACCGAGATAGGGTAGCATCCATTGGGAGAGGTATGGAGTGACGTGCAGTAAATGCACGTCACTTCCATCCTCTATCCATTCAATTACTTAGTACACACCAACCATCCATCAATTATTCCATGCATCGAAACTAACATCGATTACTTGTCCAATGCACCACCTCATATCACATTTAACCATTGCCAACCATACCATAATGCATATCAAATGTGCCTTCATGTAACTCAATACATCGTATAGCCACTATAATGGTTAGTTAGGAATAACAATATTTCTTTAATTTCAATGCATATAGTGTAGCATAGCAACATAGTTTAGTTTCTTTCTTTTGTGTTTTGTTCATATTGCTTTTATCTCTTTTCAATTTCTCTTATTTGTTGTTACTAACATGTATCTTGTGTAGGTGTCACAAGTAATGAATCAAGGTGAAAATAAAAAGGTAACAATGGATAACATAAGACATCATGACATGAAATTAGAGCCTAGAGAAACATAACCAACACATAACATGCATTATCCATATGCCATTATGTCGCAAATAAAACCAAGATTTCATCAATCGTCTAGAAACCTACAGGAAGTGTCGAACATCAACATAAACATCAAATAAGAACCAGATATGACTCTCCAATCTATAAGGGGGTCCGACCTACTAGTATTATATATATCGTTAGCTTATAATAATAGGATTTAGCAATACTTTGCGGGCGAAATCCTCATTGCAATTTTTATTGTCAACATAGTCCAAGCATGAAAATGTTTCCTTAGTGACTTGGATATTCTACTCACAAATGATGTGACACAATCACAACAACCTATTCCTCCACGCTTGTATTGTGCCTTATCCTTCCATGATAACTTACTCACATAAATGTTCTTCTTCAGAACAACAAATCTACTCTCCTACATAACTCAACACATGCGACAACAAATTTCTAGATACTCTCTTTTCCTTGATCATACCCTTAATCCTACACATGATTACATCCTCCTTATGACTCTTATCTACCTAGGATTTCCTATGAGGGAGGCAATCCCAAACAAGATGTGATGCAAAATTACAAATATAGATGATCATAGAAGAAAAGAGTACACACAATTACTTACTTTTCTGTTCCATTAAAGAGCATATATATTTATACAATATAGAGTAGATCTCAATCGTTGATATGGTTCAGAGTGAAAGGGATTTGATTCAATGCATCCACTATCACAAGTCTAGCTAGTCCTTATCTTTAGCTTCTTGAGCCATGCACTTAACTACTTCTTTAACTTAGAGTGGGTTAATTATCTCTAACTTATATAAATCATCTTATCAATTTACTTGGTCACCAGGTTGGGTCATGGACTCCATGAGTATCATGTATGAGTTAATATTCTAACAACGACAACAAGACTTACATAATGGTCAAGAAAAATAATCCCACATATATATTTGTTGTATGTCAATGTTCAATGTAACTCTTTGTCTTTTCAAATTATAGGAAAGAGAAAGTAACATTCTAATTATTTTATATTGATAGAGTTGTAAATTATTGTTAATATGGAAAATCTTTGTTGTAATAGAATTATTAAAGGATGCTAAATTTATTTTCATATTAAAAACAATTATTTCTATAATTTAAAATTATAATTTCAATAAAAAATTATTTGTCTTATTTATATAATGTAAATAAGAAAGAGTAAAAATCTTAAAATATTTAACCTTAAATACATTATAAAATATTTACACTTTTAGTGTTTGATCCATCTAAATATTTGATAAATATGAACTTAAAAATAAATAAATATAATAAAGTGAAAAAAAATAAAGATAGTAAAATTCTTATTATCTTGCCATCGTCCATTATATGCACACCAAAGAAAAGGCCGTCACCATCCCCTCTCTTAGCTGAATCCTTAACTTTATTATTGGAAACATGTACATGAGCATTTCCATAAACTAATAATTGAACATAAAAGTCACATTTTATAACTTAAAAAATTAATTTAATCACCTTACATAATCTATAAAACCCACGAACACACATGAAATTTGAAATGGAATCCATGGGGTTTAAAGCGATAATTCCATACAAATTCTAATTTCACTTCGATTTCTAGTACTCATGTCTTTGTTTGGAGTGACTTCGAAATAACAAACCAGTGTTCAAATCGAAAACCAGAAAAACATTTCGACTAAAGTCGTGGAAAAATCTCACACGAACGAGAGATGTTGACATCGGGACCTTTTCAAAAGATTTCGAGGGAGGGGAAGTAAACCCTTAACAATGCATTTTCCAAGCGAGAGCTTGCTGAGGTCGGGTCCAAAGTGAATGAACGAACGACTTCATTAAGTCATTCCCATCCCCAAAGCTTTCACTTTGATGGGTCGGGAATAGAGGAAAATCATAGATTTCAAAGTTAGTGACGGATTACTGATGGATTGGTTTTCGAAACTAGTTAGGAAGGGGATAATTTCCTTTTTCTTCCAAATTTTATAAGATTTTTATTTAATATTATAGTTTTATTTATTGATAAGAATTTTAACTATTAAATTTGTTATTAAATATATTGGGTTATTTTAGTTGAAAAAATAACTTAATACTTTTTAATGATGATAATGATGATTAAAGTCCACTAAGACCAAATTGGTCCCTGAACCTTAAGAGGGAAAGTGATAAAATTTTGTTTTTATACTCAAAAAACATTAAGAGAAGCTTTCCAAGATTACCATACTTTTGATGAGTTACGAGGTTAGGAAGAGATTATAGGTTATGAAATTCTTTTACATTTGCTATATCTTTCTGCAGGATTCATGAGAGATACTTCAACCCCAGACTTCACATCCATAAATAATAAAAGGTGTAACAAGAGTCTCAAAGAGGAGTTTGTTCTTATCCTAACTCTAAAGATTAGTTGATTTACAATTGTTTTCAACACCATAATAAGTTTTCCATCCCCGAATAATTCTTTTCTCAATGCTATAATTCCAATTCAGCTTGTGGTAAATATCAATTCCAAGATATTTGTATGAAGTGACTTCCTCCAAGTTATTGTTGTCATATACAAAGGTATCATAAGAGATCTTATTGGATTTAATAAGTCATATACAAAGGTATCATAAGAGATCTTATTGGATTTAATAATCATGAGCTTAGTCTTATCAATATTAATAGTCATACCCATATTGGAGAAAAAATCCTCGAGGATTCTCAGTTCGTTTTCAAGATCATGGGGAATCATTTCCATAAGAATGATATCATCGGCATAAAGAAAAAGATTGATGACTATAATAGTGAGAGTAGGGCCGACACAACCTACTTTTTCTAGGCAATCTTCTAACTTGTCAATGTATATTTCAAAAGGGTAGGGAACAAGGGACAACCTTGTTTAACTTTGATATTGCATTTAATCTCTTTTGACTAGCCTTCAATGTTTTTAACTTAGCAATAACTTTCTCATACATCCTTATTGCATCAACCCTCAATAAAACAAAACAAATTCTTCCCAACCTCCCAAACTAAACTATATAAATAAATTTAAAGTAAAAAAATAATGATTAAAAAGTTGGTGTAATTCCTTCCATATGAAATAGATAGATTGATCTTAACTACATATATATTATGAGTGGAGAAAGATCAAGTCCCTTAAGTGAATTTTTTTAAGGAAAGATTTGCACCACAACTAATTTATCCCTCTAAGAATACAATAAACCTAGAATTAACATGGACCTATGATAATAGTTTGTAAATTCTATTTTATTTAAAATATTTATAAGTTGATGAATGAATCAAATAAGAACATATGAATTGAAATGTGGAAATTAAACAACATTTTTTTAAGATGAATGGTATTTCATAAAGAATTAATATATAATAATATGTATTTATTGAAAAAAAAATACAATTTTAAGATATAAATAAAGTAAAAATAAAATTAAATTAGAAGATTTTTTTTTTAACTTTATAAAATAATTAAAAAATTTGATATAATAGAAAACAAAATGAATATGGTTAAAATTACTATGAATATTGGTGAGTGAATTTGCAAAATTTAACATTATTTTTTGAATATTAAAAATTTAGAAAACAAAATGAATATGGTTAAAATTACTATGAATGTTGGTGAATGAATGTGCAAAATTTATGATATAGTAGAAGTTGAGAATGAACATAATTTCTTTTTAGCAATCCACATTTATTAAATTTTTTTATATAAATGTTGGTAAGTGAATTTGCAAAATTTGTGATATAATAGAAGTTCAGAATGAACATAATTTAGTTTTAGCAACCCACATTTTTAATGATATAAAAAATTACATTAAATTAATTTGTTATTAAATTTTTTTATGTTTGGGTTAATTATTGCAATACAAATAAATTATTTTTTTTGTTTGTTAATTTATTATTGATATGTGATACTAATGTGGGATTAATCACTGATTTTTTGTCCCCACACGTTTAAAATCGATGACTTTAACATCCCATAATACCTTAACAAACACTTTGTCATTGAATATCTTACACCTAGGAAACCAATAAAAATAAATTATTAACAAGATGATATTGAAACTTATAATTTAACAAGTTTAAAAAAACTAAATTTATGAACAAGTTTTTGTTATTTTTATAATAAAATTTCTCATTAAATTAACTTAAAAAATTATTATACTAACTTAAAAAATTATTAACCTACCTTAAAAAAAACTTTAATATAATAGAAATGGTTTAATGTGAAATATAAAACAGATTGAGAATGTGAATAACATTTTCTTTTCAAATTTATTACCTTTAATAATATATAAGACTACATTATTAAAAGTGAATTTTTATTTAAAATATTTTTATTGAAACCATAATGATATTAACAATTTCATCTTCTTTATATCTAAAAATGTAATTTTAAACAATATTTAATTTAATTTTCATTATTTCTTTAATACATTTTGTTAATATATTTAATTTAATTTTCTTTATTTTTTTAAAGAATTTTGTTAATATTGAATGTTGAAGCTCATCTCAAATGTAATTTTAAACAATATTTAATTTAATTTTATTTATTTTTCTAATAATTTTAATTAATATAAAATATTGAACATAATTTCTTATAATTTGACATATTCATTTGACAAAATTTCCATAATTAAATAAGTATTAAAAACTAATTGATTTTTTTTCTTTTAAATCTATTTTTAAAATTACATTGCTCCACTCTTTCTTCCTAAACAACCTTTTTCTTACAACATTTTTTAAATGAATGATCTTAACAATTCAACTTTATTTATTTTTATTTTGTCAATTAATTATTACCACTAAATTGCTTAAAAATAATTATTAACATTGAAACACTATAATACTACTTTATTATTTTAATATAATATTACAATTATTTTAGTTAAAAGAGATTTTACTTATTTATTTTAATTATATTAAATAAATTTAAATATTTTTAATATAATATTATAATTATTTTAGTTAAAAGAGATTTTAATTAATTATGATTATTTAATTATTGTCAACTAACTCTTTATATGTATTGAATTAAATTTTTCATAAATTAAATAAATGTAGATGTAGTTTAAATGTTCTATGCGTTTATCCCTTCATATATTTTCTGATGGATTTTTCTGTCCGTCTTTTTTTGATGTTTTTATCTTTTTTGAATATGTCTTTTAACCTATCTTTTTAGATGTAGTAAAAAATTAAAAAAAAAATAGTTAGAATCTGTAGTTTAGCATATATATTCTGGGAATCTTGATGTTTTTGGTTTTTGAAAGTGCTGAACTTTTTATGTATTCAGAAATTGTGATTTTACACTACCAAATTTAAATGATAGTCACTTGAAAAAGTGAAAAAACTTAACACTTTTAAACTTTAAAAATTAAATATACTAATTTACATAATCAGAAATTGTGATTTTACACTACCAAATTTAAATGATAGTCACTTGAAAAAGTGAAAAAACTTAACACTTTTAAACTTTAAAAATTAAATATACTAATTTACATACTTCATACTTTAACACGATACTCTACTTAAAAAGACATATTCCAATATTATTCTCAAATATAAGTTAACATATTTAGACTAATATAAGTTAACATCTTTTGATTTTGGACATAATCTTATACTCATTTTAGTTTATATTATTATTTCCTTCCACTTCTACAAGTTGGACCGAGAAAGATGCACAACTAAGAACGAATGACCTTGCATACACTCATTGAAATATACTGTAGCAACCAACAACATATCTCAAATAACGAAAGCATTACAGAAATATATTGCTGATTCATTGGTCTCCAAATTTCTTACATTTGGTCATTACCAGCCTTTAATAAATTTTTCACAATACAAAAGTGAGAAATAACGTGATAATAGCAAAAGCTAACGCTGTTTGCCAGCAGCAGGTAGCGTTTACATAATGTTTTTCAATATAAAATGTGATAGATAGGTGGGAATAACAAAATCTAATGCTGTGTGTGATAATTGTTGGCATTGAATGACAAAATTTCACATGAATTTTAGTAGAGATTCATATCGATGACAAGATTCTTGTGTGTCAATGGAGATTCATCTTGGAAATGAAATTACGTCTTGCTTCCATGTATATCTGGACTTAATTTGATTACCAAATTACGTCCAATTACCTCCAGATCTCCATACAACCGCGTTTGTCTAGAAGATGGAGCCGGAGTGATCTTCGGTCTTCAAAAGCTACCAATCGAATACAGAGGCTTAACTTAGTTCCATTAATTGTTTTCAAAGATAGTGTTGAAAGTTTAATTGCAGTAAAAACAAAATTGAAAGCCTAGAGAAGTATTGTGCAAAATAAAAACAAGTGAATAAAGTGAACAACATATAAAAACAAATTCTACATTGTATTATTTTATTTTATAAGAGTGGTGTGTATTAAAAACCAAACTAGTTAGTGTAAGCTTTATTACAACTAAAAGTAACTTGCAGAGTCACAATTGTGGCTGATGAACGCAGAAATCATATTTAATTTACTAAATTCTAATTAGGGTTTCTAAATAAAATATGCTATAATATTTAATTTACTAAATTTAATTTTAGCATAAACAATTTAAGTGAACAACATATAAAAACAAATTCTACATTGTATTATTTTATTTTATAAGAGTGGTGTGTATTAAAAACCAAACTAGTTGGTGTAAGCTTTATTACAGCTAAAAGTAACTTGCACAGTCACAGTTGTGACTGATGAACGCAGAAATCATATTTAATTTACTAAATTCTAATTAGGGTTTCTAAATAAAATATGCTATAATATTTAATTTACTAAACTTAATTTTAGCATAAACAATTTATTGTGGTTGTGCTAGGACAGACGATTTTGTACGGTGAGCATGGCCATCATAGGTGATAGCTTCGTTCTATACATTTAGACGGTGACGCTTCACTAGATAGGGCATTTGATTGGGTTAGACCATTCCATGGTTCGTAGATTCGTCATGTTTCCCTATCTTGAAAGCAGAAAATTAAATCGTCAACTGACCAAGAGACCATCAGATAAAAACAAACACTAAATATTGAAGGATTAGCCATCATAGAAAACAAAAATATGGTAAATATGGTCAATGAAAACCCCCCGATGCCATTATTGTAACAAACTCCTGTTAGTTACGACAACAAGGCTTATGTGAGAAGTGTAATTTATTTTTTTGTGTGTGCGTGTGTAGAAGGGTAATAAGGACATTATACTCCATGTCGCCACACGACGACAAACATGACACCTGCAACTCACGTGACATCAACATAACTACCAAACCTAGAAGCACATCAAAGCATCTGGAAGCAATGTTCGACATTCAACCGATAAGAATAAAATGACTACCCACCCATCCTACCCTACAATGGTTAGGACCTCTAGGACACATAAGCAATGCTCAAGCCCAGGTTCTCATCGATTTTGACCATTTAAGATCTCAGGGCTGTCGACTGTTCTAAGGAACAAGGAGGTGTCTACATCCCGCCCGACTCAACAAACCAATCCTACTAAGCTAAGAACCATAATCCTAACAACCCCACGCACCCCAAACAATTACGCCAATTTAAAATCTATATCAACAAACTTATCAATAATCTGAATATGTGTAGTTTTCAATCAAGTATCATATAAGAAAATCAACATAGGAAATTTTTCATTATTAAAGTGGCATGCTCTCAATAAAAATAAAATTAAGAAACACATTTTGAAAGTCACTTTCATAACCCTACAAATGGGAAGTACTTCTAACAAACAATGGAACTTGAGTACCACTGCTGATAAGTTCCACCCATCCTACCCTACAATGGTTAGGACCTCTAGGACACATAAGCAATGCTCAAGCCCAGGTTCTCATCGATTTTGACCATTTAAGATCTCAGGGCTGTCGACTGTTCTAAGGAACAAGGAGGTGTCTACATCCCACCCGACTCAACAAACCAATCCTACTAAGCTAAAGACCATAATCCTAACAACCCCACGCACCCCAAACAATTACGCCAATTTAAAATCTATATCAACAAACTTATCAATATTCTTGATATGTGTAGTTTTCAATCAAGTATCACATATGAAAATCAACACAGGGAATTTTTCATTATTAAAGTGGCATGCTCTCAATAAAAATAAAATTAAGAAACACATTTTGAAAGTCACTTTCATAACCCTACAAATGGGAAGTACTTCTAACAAACAATGGAACTTGAGTACCACTACTGATAAGTGTATATGGCATTACAACATAAAAACCATTAAAATTAACTTAAAAATGATAGCAAATAACTAAGAAGATCTTAAGAAGTATTTTATGTCTTTTGAAAAACAATTGTTATGAAGACCAATCACATTCAAATAGAATATACTAAAAATATATAGTTTCTATGAAAAAGAACAATAGAACAAATTCATTTATATCCATAGCAAAACGGATTTTATATATATATATATATATATATATATATATATTTATATATATATTTAAAAAACTTGTTCTCAAAATAATACGAAACCACCTAATACATTTAACTTAGATTACATCAAATAATACATTTATTATGATAATATACCATCCATACTCTAAGGCAAACTCATATAATAATCATTAATTATAAGCTAACTGGATTGTCTAAATTATGATTTAATCATTAATTCACCATCATTAGACATTTAAAAGAAACCATCTTAAACTAGAATGCTACCATTAAAATAAATAATGAAGCGAAGGACAAGGCATTTAAGATCAAATAATCGGGCATTTAATGTAAGGCAAATGACATGACATTTTAAATAATAATGCAATTAATAAGGCATTAATAATATTCCCTACCAGGTAACAAAATAAAATAAGGGTGAGGACTCAGGGTAGGGGAAAATATCAAGCATAATCATTGAATCATAGTTGGATGCCTAAGCTAAGGTCACTGTAAAAAATTTAAGAAGTTTTGACCAATCAATGGGATGTCATACAAGCATAAATAAATCGTTGTCCCAAAGTGGCAACTTTGTAAACGCATTAACTCTATATCAGAACAGTCTATTTTATTGTTCTGGCTTTAAGTGATTAGTGTTAGCATCAAATACTTTTATAAATCAATGTCAAATTAAAACACAGTTTCACTGTCCAATGGCTGCAATGCATGCACCTGTAAAAATGGTGGTTCAATAGAACAAACAAAAATGCCCTCAAGTTAAATGCAGACTGTCCAGTCACGCCGGATATTGCGGTGTTTAGGAATGGCTGCAGGTAAAAATAGACAGAGAGAGAGATTTATATCTATTTTTTGCCTCACCATGGAGGAAATTCACGGATTACACCCGAAATCCCAGGCTGTTAATTCATGGCGAATCGTGGGCAATGTCGATGTTTAATCAGTAGATTCAATGAATGATTAAGCCAAGAAGATATTGGGTAAAGCAACTAGCTCGGGCAACGTTTTAAACTAAAAAAATCATTACCCTTCAACCAATTTGCAGTCAAACCCATATGGTACCCAGGGAAGATCGTGGCCAAAGGAAATAATCTTCTCGAGCATATCACTGACGTTACACAGATTTTCCTTCCCACACATGGGATTTCCAACACCTGTAGCATCCTGATTCTATCTATCCACATTCATAGCGTAAGGGAATACAAAAAACATGATGGGTGGTCAAAAGGAGAGCCCAAAAAACTAATGGCCTAGGCGGGATGATAACCTATGACCGGAAAAGGAAAAATATAATGGAAAGAAGGTAAACCCGGAAAGGAAAAAAAGGGCCATGAGGAGAGCTCTTGGGCAGAGAATATACATATAAATACAGTCAGAAACCATGTGAAACAAAAACTTTTGTGGTCAACTAGCGGTAATGGAATTGTTGGCAAAAGAAATAAAAAGGGAAAAGACAGTAAGGGATGGTTATTTTCTTGTATGTATTTTTATTTATTTATTGGTATTCTGGAAATAAATTACAGGCCCAACAAAATTTGTAGCCAGGATATAGATAAAACATTTTTATTTCAATTTCCAAAATNNATTGAAAAAAAAAGGGGGATAGACCTGAATTGATTCTTTTATTTCCAGAATACCAATAAATAAATAAAAATACATACAAGAAACCAAGGCGTTTTTTTTTTACCTTGCTATAACCCCAAAATAGCACATACAGCTGCCGGAGAACGCGAGGATCTAAACAGACAGGATCACACGAAAGGCTAACTCAAGGAATCTTATCAGCAGTAAAGGTAACTAAATGAAACTCGACTCAATACTGGACACTCGACAAACAAAGTCAAACTCTCACCAAAAATTACCTGGATGGGCTTCAACTACCATAGTCCCTATCTAACCATTCGACCAAGAAGAGTGTAGGCAATGACTCCAGGGTGAAAAGAAAAAAAAAAAAGTAGAATAATGCAGTAATGAACAAACTAATTCCCAAGAGGGTGGGAACAACAATCGACCAAGGAAAATAACAAGGGTATATGTATGAGTTCATCCTTCACTTCACCCTCCTCGCATAGAAAAGCAGGGAGTTGATATCCCTAGGTCTTTTAACACTAAGGTGACGAATGTAGATCAAGCTCCTGGCCGACTGCTCAGGCGAGGACTAGCATGCTAGGGACAAAAAAAAAACAATCGCATGGGTCATAGTCAATCCACAGGGCTGTCGAGTCATGCGGGGATGAAGGCCATGGGAAAATCAATCAACCAAACAATCAACTAGGCTAAGAAAAAGGGATCCTCTATCAATCTAAACATCCAATCCATTTAGAAATCAAGATGTAGATCTAAGCATAAGTCCTATTGCATTCTAATCTACAAAATAAAAGAGTGTATCATTGCTTGATCGCCCGATTCGAATGATGTACCGCGCTCCGTGCAACTCTCGCTCATCGACCGTCGAGACCTCACCAGTACCTCCCAGTGAATGCTAGGGGTACTCTTCTTCCCCCTTAGCCCCTTGAGCCACAAAGGGGCCACACACACTATCCAGAGGTTTCTTCTAGCTCCCAGCTCACCTCACAAGGTCGAGCTACAATTCCTTTTTGATCTGGGTATCCCAACTCCCCACAAGTAAATCAGTCAAGTCGATATTTCTGCAATGTAACATTATGCAAACATAAGATGATGTTTTCTCCTTCTCCTCCCTTTCTTTTATAGAGTTTCGAACTTCCCTTCTTTCCTAAAATCTCATTTAATTAAAGTTTTAAAAATAAATTCCCAAAAATTCCTCTCCGTACAAGTGTCCCCCATTCCCTACATTCCTCCGTAAATTAATTTCTTTAATTAAGTAAATATCTTTATATCCCTCACCCACCTAGCGTTACTCCTAGAATCACTTCTAGGTGTTCTAAATTCCCTTACAGGTTTTAAAGGCTTTCCCTATTATGAAATTGCTAATTCAGTTTAAAATTAAAAAGCTCTTAAATGTAGATTATTTACTAAGTTGGCCTCCCGCTTTTCCTTTTAAGTTCGCCTTTTTCCTTTTTATGTTACCTCTTTTCCCTAGTTTCCTAATTTTTTGATTTTCCCTCTTTCCTCTTTTACTTAGAACTCAAAAAGACAGGTGTGGAATTTAACCCCTTTTCCCCTTTATCAATAATTTAGCATCTTTTTAAATTATCAAAAGATAAATTAATTAATGTTTTAAAGGCTTTCCCTATTATGAAATTGCTAATTCAGTTTAAAATTAAAAAGCTCTTAAATGTAGATTATTTACTAAGTTGGCCTCCCGCTTTTCCTCTTAAGTTCACCTTTTTCCTTTTTATGTGACCTCTTTCCCTAGTTTCCTAATTTTTTGATTTTCCCTCTTTCCTCTTTTACTTAGAACTCAAAAAGACAGGTGTGGAATTTAACCCCTTTTCCCTTTTATCAATAATTTAGCATCTTTTTAAATTATCAAAAGATAAATTAATTAATTCTCTCTTTACATTTTATATCCACGGATTTCATTTCTTATGAATAATTTAATTTATTACTCCCTTCATGTTACAAAATTTTATGAAGATCATAATTATTATTTAAGTGGTTTTTACTTTAAATTTTATTATTTTATTTTATTTTATCTATTTATTTAAAATAAAAATTAGCTTTATTTTTTTTTAAAGGTTGACAAATTTTTACCCCTAGCGAAATTTTTAGACTTAGAACTTAGATTTTGTACTGGCCGACATTTAATTAGGGAAATTGTTTTAAAATTTCTTAACATGTTATTTGTATTAAGGCCATCTAGTTTCATCCCTCTATCATCATCAAGGTGACATGCCCTTCAGAATGCACTAGGTGCTCCAAGGGTGCCACTCGCCTCATATGTTCCCTTGTGTGACGTGCCCTTCAGGATGCACTATGTGCTCCAAGGGTGCCACTCGCCTCTTCACTGATTGGTAGACATCAATTACCCCTGGAGTCAACACTTTTCCAGGTGAACTTGTGGGAGACTAAGGGATTTTAAGGAATAAGCCCCCCACCTTATTGTGCGCCCCTTAGAATCATCGTGAGTGACTATCATAGTCTGCCCGCATGACATCGTGGGTCCTCTCGAACTAGGTAATCGTTAACCTACAGTTCGAGCCACGACACGAGTGTTAATAGGCTATCGCAGGGCTGTTGTCCACACCTCTCCCTCACATCTCTAGTAGTCATGTGCGACCCCTTTACTCCATATGTGAGTCTGGTCGGCAAGCTATCATCAGCCTGCATCATCAACAAATCATGTCAGAACACCTACAGTTCGAGCCACGACACGAGTGTTAGTAGGCTATCGCAGGGCTATTGTCCACACCTCTCCCTCACATCTCTAGTAGTCATGTGCGACCCCTTTACTCCATAGGTGAGTCTGGTCGGCAAGCTATCATCAGCCTGCATCATCAAAAAATCATGTCAGAACATATCCACATCATATCATCTAATCAGATGCACTAATATCACAGTAAAACAATCAAACCCCCAATGGCACACTCCCTGACTCAATTTGGAGTCCAAGGGGTTCCATCGATGCCTCTACATCCTCGAGGTCCAAAACCCTGCACACTCAGTAAAACCGAGTCAATATCACCTTTCTATGTCAATGTAATAAAATAATATATCATCAACCCATAAAGCCTCATAATTAAAATCAAGAGTTTTAATAGCATAATAATCCGGATCACTTGTGAGCAAGTGTCCTCAAAGAATAAGGTCCTCAAAGAATAAGTTCGCTCAGTGTGCCAGAGCAGGATGTTACAATTAGAGGCCATCTGAATGTGTTGCAAGTTTTCAAAATTCCATTCCCACCTCATTAAATGGGCTAAGTAGTAGTATATACCTATACTTACAACTAGTATATACACATAACCTAATTTTACCAAGTTAAAATTATTTTATTTATCTATAAGAAATATTCTTGCGTAAACTCATTATATTTAGATCCAGCTTGGAAGGACTTGAACAATTATAATAATCTACTTATCTAAGTTAAGAAACTAAGTTTATTCTATGTAAATTTCAATCAGGAGAATGTATTAAAACTATTTATTTAAAGGTATTGTTTTAGTAGCCTGCAGAACCAGGCCATGGCTAAGAGGATTTTTGTAGACTCAAAATGCATTGAATTGGTTATTTTCAGAGATTCAGGTGAATTGAGATGACGTGTGTACAGGTTGTGCACAAGGAAAGAATGTGAAGAACCCCTTTCCAAGCAATGATAGCAGAGCAAACCGAGTCTTGGATATTGTACATATATTGTACACTCATGTGGTCCTATGTCAACACCATCGCTCATCATGTATATATTATGTATCTTTTATTGATGATTACTCATGCAAAACTTGGATTTAATTCTTGAATTCAAAAGTTTAAGTATTTGGTAAGTTCAAAGAATTCAAGGCACTAGTAGAAAACCTAATAGAAACGAAGATAAAGACATTGAGATCATACAATGGAGGAGAATTCACCTTAGATTAATTCTTATATTTCTACAAAGAAGTTGAGATTAAGAGGGAGCTCTCTACTCCTTATAATCTGCAGAAAAATGGAGTGGAAGAGAGAAATAATCGAACGATTATGGAAGCAGTGAAGTCCATGATCCATGATTAAGATTTACCTATATATCTATGGGAAGAAGTTTCAATAATAGTTGTGTACATACATAATAGAAGTCCCCATCAAGTTCTTGAAAACAAGACACTGGATTGTTTCAAGAGATAAGTCAAAGGTTAGCCACCTATGGATATTTGGTTGTACTATATATCTGCATATCCCCAAGGACAAGAGAACAAAGTTGGACCCATTTGGAAAGAAAGGTACATTTGTTGGGTACAGTGACACATTGAAGGCCTACAGAGTATACATTCTCGATCACAGGAAGATTGAGATTAACAAATATTTCAAGTTTGATGAGGATGTATCTTTTCACAAGTCAAATCAGAGTCACGCAGAGGAATCTCATGACAAAGAGAATGGATTTCCTAGAGCCGCAGAGACAATATAAGTGGAAGTAGAAGAATCCATTCCTAAGGATCAGGATATGGCCAAACCACATGCATGTGGAGAATCCTACACAAAAGGGAAGATCTACTTGGGCACAAGAGGCCATTAAATATGCAGAGAGATATGGTGCCATGAATGGATCATCCAGGAAAATAAAGAAACCAAAACCGTATCCCAAGTATGTGGAATTATTGGGTCATATCATTGATGTAGAGCCTACCAACGATGAAGAAGATGCACTAAAGAAAGAATGAAAGGATGCCATGGTCGAGGAATACTAGTAAATAATGAAGAATGATGTTTGAGATGTAGTTTCGAGACCCAATGATAAATCAATTGTCATCTCCAAGTGGATATTTAAGTTGAAGAATGTTGTAGATAGAAGCATTGAGAAATACAAGGCTATATTTGTAGCACGAGGAATTTCTCAAAAGGAAGGAATTGAATATGATGAGACTTTTTCTCTTGTGGAAAGATATACTTCAATAAGGATTGTTCTTTCAATAGCTACTGTGATGGAATAGAAGGTTCATCAGATGGACGTGAAGACGACATTTTTGAAAGGGGTAATAGAGGAAGAGGTTTACGAGGAACAACCACAAGGATTCGAGACACATGAAAGGGAGACACATGTGTGTAAGTTAAAAAAAGAATTATATGGATTGAGGAAGGAACTGAGAGCATGGTATGGTCGGATTGATGGTTTTCTGGTGAGCTTGGGATTTACCAAGAGCAGTGTAGATCCTAACCTTTACTTCAAGGTTGAGTATGATGGACCAATGATATTACTAGTATACATGGATGACGTGTTCTTGAAAGGAACTAAGAATATCATCATTGAGTGTAAGAGAAAACTCACTACAAAGTTCAAAATGAAAGACCTACGTTTGATGCACTACTTTTTGGGTCTAGAGGTATGGCAAAGGAAGAATAAGATCTTCCTAAATCAAGGAAATCATGTTGTGGAGATCTTAAAGAGGTTTGGGATGTTGGAATGTAAACCGATGGCCACACCAATTCTACAATTATGAAGTTGTTGGATGATACGAATTCAAATATTGTGGATGCTACATTATAGAGGAATATTATTGGATCATTGATGTATTTGAAAAATACATGATGATATATAAGTTTTTCTCCGAGAGATCAGTCTACTTGGATATTCATATTTATATTGGGTCGGTAGTGTTGCAAACCGGAAAGGTACATTAGGATGTTGCTTCACTTTGGGATTCGATATGATTTCATGGATCAATAAGAAGTATTCATGTGTAGCACTTAGTATGGATGAGGTAGAGTGTGTGGCATCATGTGCAACAAGTTGCAAAGAAATGTGGCTTTGGAAATTGTTGACTAGATGATTCGATATTGTTATGGAAGCGACTTGTATCTTGTTTGACAACCAAATTTGTATAAATTTGTTAGAGAACCTAGTTTTTCATTATAGGTCAAAGCATATTGAAATTAGGTATCACTATATAAGGCATATGGTGTAGAAGAAAACAATGAGGATCCAATATGTGGTTACCGATGAGCAGGTTGAAGATGTGCTGACAAATCCATTGTCGGACGAAGTTCAAGTACTTCAGCGACAAGCTTGACGTAGTACCTCTTCAGGGGGAGTGATGGATTCTATCATGATGACATGCTATAGCTATTAGAGAGCTACCCACCGACCCTGGATGCATGCTAAATATACGAGGTACATATGTTATTGTAGGGTACTGGATGTCATGCATAAGATATATGACTTTTCTGCTGGAAACTAGATAGTCTCATGATGAAATGTAGTAGTTATTGGAGAGCTACCCACTGGCCCTGGATGCATGCTGTGAAGTTGCTCACTGATGCTTCTAATGAAAATCATTTAAAGTAGCACGTGTTTTTTTGTGTGATTAATAACCTAACCTGCAAGTCTACCTTCGTGTTTATCATAATACTTACATTGTAGAGGTTCTTTAGTATACTAACTTTCATTAGGGTATACATTTACTTAATTTTCATTTTCAATGTTGAATGTGAAAATGTTAAAATGATTTCATAATTTTTTCAAAACTTGAATTCATTTTCATTGCAATATCCAATATGAAAGTGTTAAAATGATTCCATATTTTTAACAAAAATTGAGTTATCTCAAATTTATAAATTATTGTTGTAGACATTAATAAATATTATTTTTTTTTATTTTTTTTTATGTATGATTAATTGCTAAGATTTCTTTAAAATATTGTTAAATTAACCTCTAAATTAATATTATTCCCCAATCTCAAACACTTTTGATATCATCTATTGTAATGTATATAGTTTTTTATAATTTAAGAACTTGGGAAAACTTAAAAACCCAACAAAATTCAAAAACTCTAAAACTTAATTGAAAAAACCCTTAATTAAGAAATCATTATTTCTTCATTGAATAAGTATATGGAAATGACTATCCATATAGGAATATAATTTTAAGGGAGGGCTAATGCTACTCATGTGCAATTATAATATTGAAAAACAAAAAAAAATTACAGTACAAAAATGTATACTTATAATGATTTACAATTTGCAGTTCACTTAAACTTTTTAGTAATTGTAAGCATATATTCTAGAGAGTACAAATAAGACACAAAGATTATTCACGTATCAATCTATTTTTAATTAAATCTAATCATATATATATATATATATATATAAAAGTTTATATTAATGAATATTGTTTTTTTATTTAATCAAGATTAGCACAGCAGTAAATTTGTGGCTCCTAAACATTTATAGTAAATTTTAAATATAATGAAGTAAAAGTAAAAAAATAAACATGTAAATACTGAGAAAGTTAATGGTTGAATTCACAACCATTAATTTATTGGGACGATTAAAAATATTCCATCAATATTTAATCTTGTCCATACAAAACTTATTAAATGTACCCATTGTCAATAAGTATAAACTTTTTGATGCAATTATATTATTTTATTTAAATAGACATTTTTCAACCCTACTTTGAGAACAAAAGCCCTCAAATTCTTCATCATCATGATGATATTTCAAGTGCGTAGTGCATGGATATCCTGATAAGATCGTTAAGCCAGCCTTCTAAGGGGTCATTAGTGTCAATGGTAATTTGCCCATTCCATGATCATTTCATCATGAAAAGCAAGCCATGTAGTAGACGATTAAGGTATCACATGGCTCAATGCATGGATATATAAGAAGAGACTTGAGCGTCCCCTTAGCATGTCCCGAATCTACAAGATTATGAATTTATGTAAGGTTTTTCTTTTGTCACGATGGGATTATGGATTAGTGGTTTGTTTGGTTCAATATTATTGAGAATGGGTGAACCCCGTCCACTTAACCAATTTGTTTATTCCTTCGTTATTATTCTGAAGGAGGTTTCCTTTTTCTACTCTAGGACTCTGTTACTGGCAGTAGTATAGCTCTGTTAAATTCCTCATCTGCACACACAAGAGTTTGCAAGTGGAAATTAGACTTTGGGAACTGAACAAAGAATCTACATGTGGTTTTGATTGTTCACTATCATAAAATTGCCATGGATTATCAAGATTTAAAGGAGATTTTTAATAAATCGTGAAGAGTCCATTTAAGTTAACAAAACATTAATGTTTGCAGATATGAAAATGAATAGCAAGTAGTCACTCAAGTAGAAACAAACATGGGTATACTTGTAGTACAATTTATGAGATAAAAATGTAACATGGTTGTTAATCTGAGTAAGGGAACCAATGTGAAGCATCAAATCAGCTATAATCTATAAATTCAAACTATGAAATACCGAAGGAATAAGAGATAGTTGATGAACACATAAAAAAACACTGAAATTGGACAAATAAAGCCAGACCTAATCAATGCAGCAATAAAAGAGGCAACCAGTCTACATAGATTTTTCCTATGTTTTAGGAAATTATTAGTATTTTAAGTTTATCTTGTAAAATCTATACAATCAGAAGTGCCGAGCAGCATGTAGATAAATAAGCGTGTCTTTGACTTAAGGTGGAGTTCAGATGGATATCAATCTCTATCTAAATACATATTAAAAGCGACAACCAGACGAGATTCGTCTCTCAACGCAACAGTTATTCGCACAATTATGCACCGCGAACAACATTATCATTTGGTATTCGCACAATTTGTCGGTTATTCCTTTCAACTTTGAAGAATAACATTGACATCAATCGACTTTCTCACTTGACTGACTTTCATTGCTTTTATTAAAATGTTCCGCCTTTCAACGTCACTATTCGTAACAATCTCCAGCTACAGCCAATTAAAAATTGCACATCATGAGGAGTTTATGACCACATCCCGAATCACTACATTATCTTATTGATCCTTCGTTATGACCACATCCTGAAAATATTGCCGAATGTTTTGGTGTGATTTCAGTAAGGTAACCCTGCAAGTGTGCTTTTATTAAAATGTTCCCTCCTTCAACGTCTGTCTATTCGTAACGAAATATTGCACATCTTGAGGAGTTTATGACCACATCCCGAATCGCTACGTTACATGGATATGGATGGAAAGTATTGGACATACTGATTATTGTCGTATCATTAACAACAACAATGTCGTCATTCTGCGGGGAATCGAAATCACGTCTCTTTGTGCTTTCGACAAAGACGGTGGCCCTATTGAAACGATAGGGTAACTTATGCTTCCGAGTCATCAGCAGTGAATAGTAAGAATAATTTCAACTGTGAAAATGAGCTTTGATTTTGATTTTGATTTATTCGGATTCTCTTTCCTAACCGCATATAAAAGAGGGGGGTTTTATTTATCTGAGGTAGCCTCATCCATCATTGAAAGAATGCTCTGCATTCCGTACCAGCTAACCTACCAGCCTGTTATAGATGGGATGTCTTGTATGAGGATGTAAAACGTGTTACTCAGGCTGGGGGGAAATCTAAATTGACAAAATGAAAAGCAAAGAAGATAATATAGAGAAGACGAAATTGCAAACAGGAATGAGCAGAGCACCTTTCATTAAAGGAAAAGGGAAAAGACCTGAGTTAAGTAAGCTTCAACAAACCAAGAAAATCAAGAAACAATCGTACAGTTGGCGAGGACAGCTGACAGTCTCACATACTCCCTCTTAAACTCAACATTTACAAACATCACCATTGATATTGCCCTAGTGTTGTCTCTAAAAATCAAAAACGGATTTTCCTAGTGGTTTTGTAAAAATGTCTATGAGCTGATCTCGTGAGCCACAAAATTGAAGTGGGATGTCATCATTATTGACTAGCTCGCATATGAAGTGAAAGCAAGTGTCAATAAACTTGTTTCTCTTTTGAAACACATGGTTTATGGATAAAGCAATTTCTGAAATGTTGTCACTAAAGATAGGAGTTGGCTCCTTTTCTGTATATGACATATCATTCAATATTCTTCTTAGCCACATAGCTTGACATGAAGCTGAGGTAGTAGTGACATACTCTGCCTCTACAAAAGATATTGAGACAATGGTTTGCTTCTTTGATGCCCAAGAAATCAGGTTTATGCTTAGGTGAAAAGCATGTCCTCAGGTGCTTTTCCGTCATCTAGGCTACTTACAAAGAGATGATTATCATCAGACCGAGTGTGCCATAAGCCAAAATTGAGAGTGCATGCAATATATCTCAGAATCCTTTTCACCATCTTCTAGTGAGAATCTTTGGGGGATTCCATGAATTTGGAAACAAAACTGGTTGCATACATAATATCATGCCTAGTTGTTGTAAGATACAACAAACTACATACTAAACTTTTGTATAGGCTAGAATCCACTGTAGGGCCTTCATCTTGCTTTCTCAATTTTGTGCCTAGGGTTATATGAGTTTCTATTGGATTGCAGACTTCCATGCAGAATCTTTTGATGATGTCTGTTGCATACTTTTGTTGATAGAAAAAAAATGTCTTTGATTGATTGATCAACCTCAATCCCAAAAAAATATTTCATTATGCCAAGATCTATCATCTCAAACTCAGATTGCATGACATGTTTAAAACTTGTTAACTCAATATTTCCAGTATATATCATGTCATCAACATATAAGCATATAATCATAATTTTACCATGTTGATAAGTTTTGGTGTATAGTGTTGGCTCATTTTGGCTTCTGCTGAAACCACTCTTTGATCAGATAAGTGTCGATTCTGATGTACCAAGATCTTGGAGCTTGTTTTAAACCATACACGGTTTTCGTCAACCGATACTTTGGTTGGCTGCTCTTTGACTTCAAATAGAGGTGGTTGATCCACATAGACCTCTTATTCTAAGACACCATTCAGGAAATCTTACTTGACATCCATCAAGTATACTTTCCATTTGTGTTGAGTTGCTATGGATAAGAGAGTCCTTACAATGTCCAACCTTGCTACTAGAGAAAAAGTTCAATGATAATAAATACCTGGTTGTTATGAGAAGCCTTTGGCAACAAATCTTGCCTTGTGTTTTTTAATCTACCCCTTTTCACTAAGTTTAGTTTTGTCAACCCACTTGAGACCAATACTTTTCTTGTGTCTGAGAAGATCAACAAGGTCTCATGTCTTGTTCTTCTCAATGGAATCAATCTCTTCGTTCATGGATTGAACCCAATGTGGCTCTTTAACTATCTCTTTAAAGGATGTAGGTTGAAATGAAATTAATACAAAAAGATTGTGATGATCAATATCATCCAACTACCGATGGATTTCTATCAAACTTCGAGTTCTCTAATTTTGAAGTTTAGAGGATGAATTTATGCTTGAAGTAGAGTTGTCTTGAGGAATTTCAGGCTATCCTCGTACCTACAGTCTTGGAAGGGAAAATTGATGTGTTTGTTGTCTTGAATTTTCTATGTTTTTAGGAAGTGGCAGCAATGGATTTGGACTTTCCATAGGTTGATTTTCAAACTCACTCGAGAACTGATTTTCAAGAAATTTGACATCTCTAATGAGAAGTAGTTTCTTTGAAATCATATTGTAGAGTCTATAGGCTTTGGATGTCTCACTATAGCCAACAAAGATGCATTTCTCACTTCTATCATAAAGTTTCTTCCTCAATTAGAAATGTATGTGAGCGAATGCTATGCATCCAAATGTCCTAAGATGAGAAACATTTAGTTTTTTTCCCACTCCATGCTTCTTGAGGGACCTTCATCTTGAGACTCATGTTTGGATATCTATTCAAGAGATAAACTGAGCATGTTACTTCTTCAGCACAAAATAGATTTGACATACATTTCTCTCTAAGAAGGATTCTTGCCATGTTCATTATTGTTTGATTTTTTCTTTTAGCCACTCCATTTTGTTGTGGAGTATACCTAGTTGTAGTTTGCATGATGATGCCTTGTGATTTGTAGAAATTTGAAAATTCTTTGGAGTTGTATTATCCTCCTCCATCTAACCTAAGATTCTTTACATATTTTCCACTCTGTTTTTCAGCTTCATCCTTGAATTATTTGAACTTTACAAAAGTTTCAGACTTGTGTCTGAGAAAATAAATAAATATTTTCCTGCTAAAGTCATCAATAAATTTTAGGAAATAAAAACTACCAACTATTGACTTTGTTTGCATTGGTCCACATAGGTCTTGTGAACTAGCTCTAAGTGTTGTTTGTCTAGAGTGGAGGACCATGGAAAACTAGTTCTCTTATGTTTTCCAAGAATGAAAGACTCACATGGGGACTGTGGAAAACTAGTTCTCTTATGTTTTCCAAGAATGAAAGACTCACATCGGGGATTTTTCTCTTTGAATATAGGTAGACCTGTGACCATGGAGTGATTTTGTAGAAGGCTTAGACTCTGAAAGGGTATATGTCCAAATCTTGCATGCCAAACCATAGCTTCATTGGGGGTGGATGCACTTTGTGCATATGATTGGATCAGATTTGCAGTTCTGAGGGTGAGGGGAAACATTTGATTCCTAGTCATGTGGATTTCAGAAATCAATTTTCTGTTGGGGGTTTTATCATATATCCTACATGATGTTCCTTCAAAAAGTACCTTATAGCCATGTTCAATAAGTTTTCGTATACTTAACGGATTATTTTTCAAATCTAGAACATGATAGACATTGTTCATGCATTTATTTACATTTTGTTTAGTAAGAACATGTATTGTTCCTTTTGCTTGAACTTTGACTTAAGAATCATTTCCAAGTGTAATATCAAATGAAATAGAAGAACCAATGCATGAAAGTAAATATTTGTTACCTGTCATGTGATTGATGGAACCACTGTTCAACAACCATAGATATTTATGTTGTTCTTCTGTCTTGTGGCATGAGAGAAACATACCATATGAGGTTTCTCCTTCATGATTTGAGACATGTGCTCCACCTGAGAGATGATATGCTTTCTTCTTTCGGAATTCAGATTCATAGTGCCCATACTTTTTGCAGTGATAAAATTGTATGTCTGATATGTCATTTGATCTTCTCCCTCTGCCTTTTTGAGGCTATAAATTATGATTCTGGTTCTGTTGTATGTGACCTTGGAAATTCTTATTTTTCTTATGTTGTTTGTGACCTTCACTTGAATGATTGTTACTTTGAATTCTCTCTCTTCCTTGGTGACCTCTGCCTCTGCCTTTGCCTCTCCCTCTGTTGAAGGAGAATTGAGTATTGAAGGCATTTCCTATTGACTCATCTTCGAGATGTATTCTGGTCTCATGTATCAATAGAGAGCCCATTAATTCATTTGTTGAAAAATTTGATAGATCCTTGGATTCAAGGATTGTTGAAGGAGAATTGAGTATTGAAGGCATTTCCTATTGACTCATCTTCGAGATGTATTCTAGTTTCATGTGTCAATAAAGAGCCCATTAATTCATTTGTTGAAAAATTTGATAGATTATTGGATTCAAAGATGGCTGTAACAACCATTTAGAATTTCTCTGAAAGACTTCTGAGGACTTTCTCAACAATTCATTGATTAGGGATGTCTTCACCAGTCAATCTGATCTGGCTTACAATTCCCATGAATCTTGTCATAAATTGATCAATGTTTTCAGAACCTGTCATTTTTAAAGTCTCAAAATGCATCCTAAAGGTCTGGATCTTGACTATTTTGACCTTGTCATTTCCTTGGTAAGCTGATTTAAGGATGTCCCAAGATTGTTTTGAAGTAACATTGCCTATGATTTTTGAGAAAATCAAGTCATCCACTATGTTCATCTATGTTTCCTGAAAAATTCTCTGTTGATTCGTCATGGCAAAAAGGTCTGTTGGATCAAGTTCCACGTAGGCAAGATTCACTAGATCCCAACACTCTTGTGCTTGTAAGAAGGATCTCATTCTAAGAGACCAAAAATCGTATTTCTTTCCAAGATGAATTGGTCGTTGTGTTGGTCCTAAGTTGCTAGAGGTGGCCATCTTGTAAAAAATTCAACCATCTTGTAAAAAATTCAATTTTTTTTTTTAGAGATTTGCATGTTTACTTGTTTCTTGCACATAATACTAGGTCCACAAAATCCTTTGCGTGAATTTGATACAAAAAATGTAGGGTAGACCACTGATTTAGCTTCAATCTAGTTGGATGTGACTATCCAAGCACGAGATCTACAAAGTCAGATATTTGAGCTATGTTCTTTAGCAACTGTAGCCCCTCTAACAGTGGAATTGGGATTTCTAAGTTTACTTGAGAGCCAAAAAAAAATTGAATTTTAGCTTCTCATGTGACCGGGGGCTGAAAACTAGGCACTTTGGGCCTTCGAGCTTCGATCGTTTCGACACATGAAGGTCTCAACTCCTCCAAAGAAAAGAGTAGAGAAAAATATATGGGTTAAAGATTCCTTAAGGAGATAGCTTGAAGATATGTAAAATACATCAAATGACAGCCCAGTCCTACCGGAAAAATAAAAAAGTGTTATGGTCAAGTTTTGTTTGATTTATGGTAGAATGTCATGTAGGCCCTATTGTGTGGATACAAGTTTCTTTCATGGCATTTGTTGTTTGAAAAAAATAAAATGCAAATATGACAACCTTTGAACATAATATGTTCAAGAACCTTCATATCTATTTCAAAAACACCCCTCGATATTGAAGTTTTATTTTGTGTTGTTCAAAGAGATTGCAGATCCCAAGGAAGGTCGTAGCGAGAGGAGCCTTGCTTGAGCATATGGGAGATAATCATAGGATCTTTTTCTTGAACATGTGGGAGATAATCATAGGATATTTTGGAGGAAAGGTAATTCGAGACAAGCACTTAATTGGATCGAAGAGTATTTATTTTTAATAGAATTAATGAACAACAAACCAATTGAGAAACCATGAGTTTTGGGCATTCATTAAAAAAAATAATGATAAATATTTAAAAAAAAAAACAGTGGAGTTAATGATAATTATAATGAAGCAGAAGAAGTCAGCCTACGGTAGTGATGATAAAGCAAGAAAGGAGTTAAAGAATTAAACCCTATTGCCTGTGCATAAAGAAATTTCCATAGTAAATAAATTTCAGTTAAAAGATTTAAGCTTTATGAAAGATCTTCTAAATTTTTTATTTGGGAGTAGTAAGTGGATTAAAATTCAATGAGTTAAAGTCTTATTTAATTCAAGTGGGATCATAAGCACACTTTTTTCTTAAAAAAGAAGGTGATATAATATGTTTTTTTTTAAGGAATTATAAGGGAGTTATAAGCTTGAAAATTTATATGGAGGTGTTTTCTCCATTATAAGTGAATGCTTTTTTGAAGTTATAAGGGTGCTAAAGGGTCCTTTTCATGGTGTTATAATTTTTTTTTTTTGGTTAAGGAGTTATAACATTTTGTATGCAGGAATTTTCTCCATTGATTGTAATTGAAGTTATAATGGTTTTTATTTTTCCTTGAACATGTAAAGGTGTTATAAGAGGTTTCTTAATGTTTGCAAAAGGAGTTATAGGGGATCATCCTACATAATAAAATTGCATATGTGTATTTTGTTGATTAAGGTTGGTTGTCATTGATGTCAACCCTTGAAGAAAGCCCCACAACACAAAGGTTTGGGTAATGGACCCAATACTGTTTGATGTAAATATGACTCATGATTGTCTTGTGATGGTTGATAAGAATTAAGTATGGATGAACTCCAAAGTCTTCCCTTTATGGTGAAAGACATCATGGGAAGACACTTTGTGGAGTAAGAGAACCCATGCTTAATTGTGGAATAATGAGATGAAGGACAATGAATTTATTAGGTAAACAATCCTAGATGGATATTGCTTATCATTCCATTTCTAATGGTATGTGGAACGTCACATAACTCCTCACGATTAGATTGTTATGGCCATGAGAATTTGGAGACCCGAGGTTTGGATAATGGAGCCAAGTTTGTTTGATGGATAACGGTATGAGTTATGATATATTTTCAGATAATACTATTATATATGTATAGTAAATTTCATTCCATTTCTGTTGGTATGTGGAACGTCACATAACTCCTCACGGTTTGAGAGTTATGGCCTTACGAAGTTGGAGGACCCTCATATGTTATCTAGAAGCCCGAAAAGGTCAAAGTAGTCACAGTGGTTTAAGAGATTTTAAAAGGTAAATAATAAAGTGAAGTAATGAGTGTATTATAATTCAAATTGCATACAAAATAAATTATTTCAATAATAAATTTAATGGGGAAACTAGAAGTGGGTTACCCCTAAAATAAGGAAAGTGATGCCAAGTGACCTAGAATATGTTTTTAAGGAAGGTACTTGGAGAGTATAAATAAGAGGCAAGGCTCTC
>CBVK0102677613.1:0-14508 GCA_900067695.1 Picea abies | reverse complement strand
CCACCAAGGAACACATCCAATGATCAATCCAAGCACTAAGAAAGGATTCCCTGGAACACATCCAGGGGCCCTAGAACATATCTAGGGTCTTGGCCATCCTCCAGGAGAATGGCTCTCGCTGCTGCATGTAAATTTAACATGTATTACTACCTATGGCCACAACCAGACTATCTCATGGGTCTGGTAAAGAGCACAATAAACTGATACATTTATCTTCTTTTGAAATTTTAATCTCAACATATACTAACTGACTTACCACAGTATTGGAGGCGTTCAAATGCTCTGCCACCAAGTCTCCATCTCTCATCCTTAGGTTATAGAGCTTCTTAAACTGATACAACTTCCCCAACTTATCCCATAAATCCTTGGTTGTAGCTTCCTCTGACACATGCAGTAATACTGAATCTGAGAGACACAGTCGGATTGTGCTCTTCGCCTTCCGATCCAACTTTTTCCAGTCATCTGTTGAAGTTCCTGTCGGTGCAGTACCTGGATCTACCGTGATCCACTGATCTCTGTCCACCAACAAATCTTCCATCTTGAGCTTCCACAACTCAAAACTTTGTCCATTAAACTTCTCGATCTCCATTTTCGAATTGCTCGCCATTTCTTTTCACCTGAAAAATCAATACCACAAATCTCCCACTGTAACTAGGCTTATCACAGTCTTGAGCCAAACCCTTGACCACAAAGGCATCCCCATGAAGCCAACAAAGCTCTGATACCAAATGTAGATTTTAACCTTGTGCAATATTTACTGCAAACAAATTTTCATTAAAAGGACAGAAAAGATACAATGACAAATACAAACATTACATAGAGATTTTTCCCCTGGAAACCCAAACCAGGAAAACCAACATATTCTATATTCATTCACAGTGATACATTGTTTACAATACAATATACATATAGGAGCCAACGACATCCAAAACCCTAACCCAATGACTTGGATTAGTCAACAACCCTAATTCCTTAATCGGAAATAGAAAACCATCGTAAAAAACTATGTGTCGAAAAACCGCACAAAAATGCGACATGTTTCTCGAGTATATAAAACACATAACACATACCCATACTACTCGTGCAAAGAATATAACACATACCCAACAAATATAAACATTTGATATGGCCACTTTGACTCCCAATAATTCGATTGTCCTGGATTGTCGGGAATCCAACAAGGTCTACTCATGCAAATAATATAACACATACCCAACACTGGTATCTCCTTGAACAAATCTTCAAAATATTTTAGGATTGCATGATCCTCCAATTTTGGCACCTTATCCTTAGGTGCTTCATCCATATGGGCTGCAAATATTTGGAAACCCTTCCTGTAACACTTCTTTAGCTGCATTGCTGAGATTTACCGAAAAGTAACTGCCCTTGAAATTCCTTGGACTGCTCTCCGATTTCCTTCCTCATCCAAGCAAGTGAATGCCTTGTTATGACAGTCTAATATGACATGGTGTTGGTCCAACCAATCCATACCAATTAGGCAATCATATGATCCCAAAGACAAGATGTTCAAATCTGCCTTGGTACTCAGTCCATTCATTCCCACTGGATATGATTTAGCCAACTCAACAACCTTTCTCTTGGTTCCTGTAGCCAGCTGCACCAACCAAGATTTCGCATGCTTGCTTCTTGGTAATTGAAATCTTTCCACTACCTTAGGATCTTTATAGCTATGAATAGCCTTCGAATCAATTAAAATAGTAAAGGCATGGTCATTGATCATACCTTTGACTTCAATCATGTGTGATTGAAACTTAGCTTGCTTGTTGTCCAGGGCTGCATAGATTCTTGGTGCTCTCCTACCCATGTCCTCCACTGTTTCTTCTTGCTGAACACTGTGAACAACTCTCACCTTGTCCTTTCTGTGAGGGCAATCTCTATACTTATGTTCTCCATTACAGCCCCAACATTGCATAGGTGTTTGCCTTGGCCTTTGCCCACCTACTTCAGCCATCCTGAATTCCCTCAAAACTGGCTGTCCTAGAAGACTATTTCTGAAAAATGGTGGTTTGTTCCCCTTTTGCCTCTGCTCCTTCTTAAACTTCCTCTAGTCTTCCCAAGCTCTTTGGAAAGTAGAATTTCCTTTATGCTGATTATATAAACACTTTGCTTTCCTTATGGTTTATTCCATAGTTTTAGGATCATCATACTGGATTTTGTCAGTGATAAAAGATGGCAGCCCACTCAGATATCTCTGGATCTTGACTGTCTCATTCTTGATGAAAGGGACATACTTCAACAGCTCTAAAAATCTCCTTTCATATTCATCTATAGTCATGCTGCCCAATTTAAGTTCAAAGAACTCTTTCATCTTCTTGTCATAGTATCTCTTGGTTAAGTACTTCTTTTCAAAATGTTTCTTGAATTCCATCCATGTGACATCCTTCTCTTTGATGTGCTGCACTTGCACAAGCTGATCCCACCACATGGATGCCTTTCCTTTCGACTGATAGATTGCAATTCTTCCTTCTGCATGAGAGGAATAATTATGCAATTGGAAATATTTCCTCATGCCAAGTAGCCATGTCTCGACGTCTTCATATTTTTGGTGCTCTCCATATTTCTGGTGCCGTTCAGTTCATCCACTTCAGATTTCCTATGATTTCTGGTAGGAGATGGACTTGAACTGTTGTGTGGTGGCCTTTTGGAATGCCTTTGAGAGTGTTGGTGATGTCTGTTACTACTTCTTTCTCTTCTTTCCTCATTAGGGGACCTGTGGCTCCCTGATTTGTTGGATCCACTTTCCTTATCCAACTTCTTTTCAATTCTTTCCAGGCTCTGCATCAACTTCGTATTGAAGTCTTCTTGTTGCCGCTTGGCTTTCTTAAGCCTTTCGTTATCTGCCTAGTGAATTTGGACATCTTTTTGCAAATTTTTAATGACTTTCATCATGCTCACGTCTTTATCTATTTCTTCTCCATGCCCATTGGAGTTGGTTCCTTCAACTCCCAAATGGACATCCATTCCTCTAACTTCATCCTCCGGATTGTAAGCGTCCTATGCCTCTTTCATTTCTCTGCACCATGTAACAATTTGGTTCGGTTATGACAATTGTTAACTCTACAAATGTGCAGTCAATCGAATTTTTCCAGTCTATTAGACTTAATAATTTTCCAGAATAACTTAAACAATCTGATTCAACAAAAGAATATCAGACCTCATTTTTTGCGGGTCTTTGGTCGATAAAGAATCCCCATGGCTTTATCTCCGATCCCTTTTCTATTCTACAATTCACTTGTGGGCACTAGCTTCTTTTCTTTAGCCCTTGATTCGCATGTGACCACAATTGTGATCAAGTGCTAATAGTTGGGTGCTTATCTGGAGCCTTGAAACTTTGGGGCTCTGGAGCTTTGGAGCTTTCCCTTTTCGCACATCACAAACATCACAAAACATTGAACTGGAAAACTCACGAAGGACGGTGGATCAACGGTCCTCGGCTTCCCAACATCCAACGACTGATATTTACTACGGAACTCCGAGCTTCAGGAGTTCCGAATTGTCCAAACTCTCAATCCTCCCGGACTTCCAAGTCTTTGGACTGCTGCAGCTATTGCCAAGTACAAAGTCATATAACACTTGGCATGCCTAGGGGAGTTCCACGTCACCGAGGTGACGTCATCATTCCACATCACATTCGCTGCTTCAGGACTTCGGAGCTTCGGGGTTTCGGGACTTCGGAGGATTTCTTCCTCCCACTCAATCATGAACCATTTCTTCCGGAGTGTCAAGTCTTCGGACCTTGGGATTTGATGCCCCGCATCCCTTGTGACCAATGATTGAGATTAACTCCGGCCTTTGAGCCTTTGGGAGTTCTCTACTTAATGCTAACTAGCACACTAGCACACTCCAATTCTCTCGAACGTTGAACTCCCGAACAAGTTGATCTTCTAACATGCGCCTACTTTTATGAACGATCTGGATTAACTCTGGACTTCGGGACTTTTCACTCTATCACACTTTGTTTCTCCCGAATGCCGAATTCCCGAGCAAGCCAATCTGCCGACACGTGTCCCTTTTGATGAACGGTCCGGATTAACTCCAGACTTCGAGAGTTTTCACTCTATCACACTTTGTTTCTCCCGAATGTCGAATTCCCGAACAAGCCAATCTGTCGAAACGTGTCCCTTTTGATGAACGGTCCAGATTAACTTCGGACTTCGGGAGTTTTCACTCTATCACACTTTGTTTCTCCCAAATGTCGAATTCCCGAACAAGCTAATCTGTCGACACATGTTCCTTTTGATCAACGGTCTGGATTAACTCCGGACTTCGGGAGTTTTCACTCTATCACATTTTGTTTCTCCCAAATGCCGAATTTTGAACTGTTGTGAGTTCTAAGGCTCACAACCACCCGCGTGCAGATTTGACGGCTGAGATCTGTTTTTCACTGCTGTGCCTTACCCTCTGCTCTTGGCTTGATCTAATGGCTTCGATCTGTCCTTGGTCAAATCCAACGGTAAACACTTCTCCCCCAATCTATAATGTAGATCCCCTCCGGGACTTCAGAACTTCGGGCTTCGACCTATTTTGCTCTATAACACATAAACTTCGCCGAAGTCTTGCAGTCCGAAGGACTTGGAGGTTAACTCTCATGCACCTTTTCCAGATGTGATGGTTGGAAAAGTTGGCCTTTCCTCCCGCGCAGATCCTATGCCCCAATTCTAACCTTCTGGCCCAACACAACGGTTGTTGGGGCTTCTTTCTCTATTGCCAATCCATAAACCATTATACCTCCTGAGCTTCATAACATGACCAAGCTATTCTCTTGGCACTAGGGGCGCTCTTAACTCATATTTTGTCAGTTTTGACAACAATTCCCTCTGAAAGCTTTGTTTCATTAACCACTTACACGGTCCATCCAGGATCAGTGTTGAAAACATGGGCTCTGATACCATTTTGTAACATCGCCGACCACCCAGGTCGAGCCATGCTACTCTAGAAAACCCTCTGATATGATTTTGTAACGTCCCCAAGCACCTATAAGTCAAGCGTTGTCACTGAGTAAACATCTTTTTGCTCTGATACCAATTTGTAACGTCCCCAACCACCAATAGGCCGGGCACGCTACCTCAGACAGAGCTCTTTTGCGGAAAAATTCACATATAAACTTAACAACAATAAATAGAGATAACATGAAAACATACATGCAGCGAAACACATGATATTATTACAAGAATCATAGATATGCACTAAAATACATCATTTAACTATTAAGCACATAAATGCTACTTATCTCTTAATTGGAGTACACCAACTGCGTGTAGACGTTCCACAAACTTCCTAGTCATAGACCACATTGCTCCTTACTCTAAGAAGGGTCACCCCCGAGTTGGGACTAAGCTCCACTGGGCGAGGGATTCCTAGGCTAGGCAGGGACAACAGGAAGTTGCACAGTACAACAATAAGGATTTCTTCCAAGGAGCCACTTACGCCCACAACTCACAAACTCTCATTCTCCACATGCCTGTCTCACCCCAGGAGTGTACACCTTCATTGTCACACAGTCCATCGACTGCTACACCTCCCTTTTCGAAGCTCTCTCCACATGCCCGTCCCACCCCAAGAGTGTACACCTTCACTGTTGCACATTCCATCCTGCTTCTTCTATCCACGGGCCTGACAACCCGCTCCTCAACACACGGGCAGGGTACAGGTGCAACGAGGGTATCAATTCGGCTTGTTGCAGAGGTTCAAGGTGTTTCAAGAATTCCACAATGGCGATCCAGGGTTACTGTGTACTTGCTGGGTGCACTGGTCAATCTTGGTAATGGGTGACCAGCATGGTCATAATGGTGAGAATGGTCAGAATGGCCCCCCATAAATCTACATGCATTTTGGATGATAGTTGGCTCTCTAGGAGCATGTTTCCCCCCACTTGGAATTCGTTCCTCTCCCTAAAGGAACTTAGGATAAATTAATATCCTCTTTACAACTTTTAGAATAATAATATATTATTCTATTAGGTTCTTAAGCTTAGCCCTTTTTCCTCAATCTCTTAGCCTCCTCCCTTGCCCAACCTAGTGGAGTTCAGTCCCCCATACTCTTTTTTCATGTTCGGTCTACACAACGATGTTGTTATATTAATAATATGAATATTTACATGTACAAAACAAGCTCCTAGCCTTTAACATCTAGGCTCCTGACCTAATCAACAGATAAGCCTACCATCTTATAAATACTTGGCTCACCAGCCTACAAACATGTTACATTCATAATTACAATTGGGGTTTGGCCTTGGGATATTACATGGAGAAGAACTCCTTCGTCATTATTGTTGACATAGCCTTAGTTATGATTCTTATACCAGGAGTCTTCATCCCACTAGTATTAGTTTCTTCGTTGGCAAGGCCTTGAGGATGACCAAAGTTGACTCATTTGTCTTATCATGGTATCTATAAATAATGCAATATAGAGCTTGTGCAAATCAGAATATAATATTGCGAATGGATTTTCTGCCTCAGCCATTCTGTGCTCCAAATCATCTCCAATACTAAACCTTTGTGGTTCAGTGAGTTTCACCAGTCCACTCTTCTCACCTACAAGCAACTCTAGATGAAGTGTTTTCCAAAGTGATATATGCCCACGATAGCCCAGTGTAACTTGAACGTTGAATTCCCTTTCAACAAACAATACTTCTCTATCATCAGATACAGTTACACTAGACATTTCTTTTGGTGGAGATACTTTGAACAATTTTTATCGTAACAGTGTGTTCATTTTAGGCAAGGGTAGCCCTCGCTCTTCTTCAACAAGCACTGCTTGCTTACCAATATCTTCAATGCACCTAGGCAAGCGATTATAATTTCCTGTGGAGAGAACTTCAAGAGTAGATGGAACATCATAGACAAGACATCAACAACATCCTTCTATATTCGCTGTGATATACACCAACACCAACATTAAATACTTGCATCAATATATATGACATCAAAAGATGATAGTATGGAGCAATAGGACAACCTTCTATTGGATAACAACCATGAAAACACAGTATATCCCAGATCTGATATTATAAAAGCTTTAAGAGAACAAACACATCTCTTATGCTAGCAAAGTCCCCTTAATTGTGTTGTCACAAGTCTGTAGTTAGGGCTCTTCCTTGTCGCGGTGACTTCAATCAGCCTTTGGTTTATGGTTGAGCTTGTACCCCAAGATTGCGGCCATCTTATTTGAACAGTTGGCCCTCCTCACAGAGCTCGGCCAGGTTTGATATGCCTGCGACCAACTTTCAAACTTCACCACAGAAATGGAGAAGTTCCGGCCCTCTCTTAGCAGTCTACAAGCTCCCACGACTGTCAAATTTTTCTTTTCACTGTGCATATGGTCTTCTTCAAGAACCGCTCTGATACCATGTTGATTTTATGGTAAGCTAATGTATTTTTAATTTTCTTATTGTTTAGCATAAACTTGAACCATAACTACTGCAACAAATCAAGATCACAAGAAGAATAACCATGCACAAGAACACAAGAAGTATCCTGGGAAACCCTTCTCAACAAGGGAAGAAAACCCAACCAATCCTTTGCTATATTCTTCAAGAGAAAGACCTCCCACAAAATCACCAAACCTAGCACACAAGAGGGTGCTGTAATTTTCATAATTTCAGACCACAACTTCTAAAATCATGAGATGACACAATGTTAAGTGTGTTTCCTCAATAGGGATTCACTTTTATTTATACAAGACTTATCACATCAAATGATGTGTCTATTGGCACATTAGGGTCGATCTCAATAACTCAAAATATAATTAATAATTACCATATTAATTATCTTTTACTTTATGCTGGGGCCGACCTGTACCCTTTCAATCACAAATAGGGTTACAGGTAAGTCTGACTCTTGGACAATATAGCAAGGGATCTGATACACCCACTAGTGCTTAGCCACTAGGGGCACATCCATCTGTGCTCAGCCACAGGGATGTCCACATCTCTATCTCATTGCATCTCACAGGAGAATCACACTCACTAGTGCTTAGCCACTAGGATCACGTTCACTTGTGCTCAGCCACAAGCATGTCCAACTCAGCAGATCTCTTTCTCACTGCCTCTCACAGGAAAATCATTTGGAGTATAATCTCAACTCTCTGCACAGAGGAGACTAGTACATCATTTCATCTCTGTCTCAAGGAGAACGACACACCCAACTCATGGGCTTCCTCACCCCACACAGGGGCACACAAAATTCCATCTTCGTCTCAGAGAGGAACCACACACCCAACTCATGGGCTTCCTCACCCCACACAGGGGCACACAATGTTCCATCTCTGTCTTAGAGAGGAACCACATACCCAACAAATGGGCTTCCTCACCCCAGACAGGGGCACACAACGTTCCATCTCCATCTCAGAGAGGAACCACACACTCATCTCATGGGCACACCCAACTCATGGGCTCTCTCTTAGGTCGACTCACTCAGTTTGTGTCTTGGAGGATGTCTCACGTAGCTGTAATCATCAACAATTAGTTGGACATTAATAAAATTATCTTATCTTATGTCCACTTGAGACTCCAGTGCTTCTTTTTCCATGTGCACGGCGTTGACATTGACGTCCATGGTTGCATGGATGGCTTTTATAGAAGCTTCCATTGGTTCCAAGCCCAATACTCCATCGAGTCTGAAGAGAGGCCATAGTGGGAAGAGTTCCCCAAGATTTCCATATTTCCAGGGGGGAGATGAAACTACTCCTGGGGGAAGGTCGAGATGGGCTACGGTACACCTTACTAGATATTGTAGAGACACTAATTAGGAGGCCATCTCCAATTTCTTACCCATGTGAATCAACATGAAGGACCTTGTTACTTCTTCCCCTTCCCCCAATCCCATGATATGATTCATGGTCTCAATTGCACATTGGTCTCTTGTTCTGTTTGCTTCCAGAATCTGCTACCCAAACCCTCTTTCCACCTATTCCATTGTAGAGTCAAATTCATCACGTTGTAGTGAACCTCACCAACCTCCCTTTTGCATCTTTTGAGTGTTCTCTGCAAATCCTTTAACTCACATAGAACACAACACTTTTTGTAGCGATGACCGTGTGCCATGGTATCCCTTGACCTAGATAGTGCGACCTAGACTATGCTAGAAACCTTGTATGTGGAGAGAGAGAGTCACATAATTGGCGGAGGACCCCTTGCCCTCTTATCCTCTTGACCAAACTCTATAATGGATTCACGGAGGACCTGTAATAAGTCATAGGAAGCATGAGAAATCCCACACATAGGAGATGGTACTGCCATCGTATAGTTCATTAGGGTGTGCCTTGGAGGAGGATGCATGTGGCATCGAGGATGACAAGACTACTTTAACTTCCTTTCCCTTCGCACTTGTTTGACCAGAAAAGCATTGTAGGGTAGCATGCTGTTCATAAATTGCTTACACGTCATGGAAGTGGAAGAGTAGCACTATGGTCAATCAACCACTTTTTGTTTGATGAACCCCTTCTTGCAAGCAAGCCCCTAGATTGGCCTGCTTGTCGGTTTCTTAGGATGTGGAAGAGCTTGAGTAGCTCAAATTCACTTATCATTGAAATGGTTCTTTGACAAATTCTTGATAACTTTAGGTCCATGAGAAGGATTTGGTGGAGAGGGATCATAGAGTAACCAATGATTCGCCTATCACTGTGGCCTTTCTAACCCCTTTGTCTTTTAGAGCACTTAGACCTTGTAAGACTACTAGTGCTTCAGCTTCATTATTTCTAGCATTTCCTAGACCCCAAGCAACTCCATTTCATTTTGTCCCACAGGGTGATAGGTGACCCCCCTCTGCACCTGCTGCCCCTAAATATAGCTAGTTATATTTTTTCAATAAAAATTTTGAACTGTAAATTTAATACTTTTGTATTGAGGGGGGTAAAATTGAAGAAATATTCTTTTGTGTTAAGGGGGGTGTTAGAGTAGTAATACTCAATATAATTTGATTTAGGAGTCATTCATACTTATGGCGCTTTATGCATTAGTGACTTGGGACTACTGGAATGTTAAATGCTGAGGTTGGTGGGTTAGGTGGTTATAGATATGTCACCTTTAGTGATTTATGGTGTGTGAGAGATATATTGTTGCAACATCATTACTAAACTAAATGTTTTTTTTTCTCTTTCCATCAGCGTCTTTGTAAATGTGTGCACCCTAATTTCCTACAAATCTGCCTTGAATTGATTAACTATATGGACCACCTCAGATGCAGATTTCAGAACAATAGCTTGATCACGATCTCCAATGGCTTTTATGATTTTCTGGTATGCAATGTTGTAACCCTTAATTGTTCAGCTGATTCCTCTTCTCTATTACCAGCCTTAACAAACACTGAAAATAATGATGATAAAGCACCCTCAAATTCTAGAGCATTTGAGCTGTGGACTGGGGCATCTATTTCAGCATTACGGTCTTCGACATGGTCTGTATTTTCCCCATCTATAGATTTTTCTCCTAGAGAATCTTCAAGTTCTCTATCATCTTCTTCAAAAAGCTGAACATATTCCAATAATCTTGTTTCCGAAGATTCTTTATTATAAGATTCACGTAAGCCTGGATATTCAACAATGAAGACTAGCAAATACTCTACCTCTCTTCTTATGACTTCACTGCATCCAGAGAAGTCTTCCATTGCTAGTTTTGACCCACAAGGCCAAGAAAGTGATTTTGATACAACTGTTATGAATATAAGTAGAAATCTGGTATTTTCTCTGAAATCGGGTGTGAGTTCTGTTGTTAATTGGGGCTTTGACAACAATGTTATGAGCTCCAAATTGTTATGAACCCAATAGACTGCACTAACGACATGCTGATATGTCTATAACAGTAGATCAAGTGCATCTAGTTTACTGTAAAAACAACAATAAATTGGGCAAATACAATTATAATAGTACAATCAACAATAAATTCAGAAATGTTAAAATATTGTGTAACTGCAAAGAATATTCTTATCCCCTTTTTTGGATAAAGATAAAATATATTTATTATTTATTAGATCAATCCCCCTTTGTGGATTGATCATGTCGGTCATTGTAATTGACCAAATCCCCTTTTGCGGATTGGTCAAACCCTAATTGCAATAGGCTAAATAAGAAGTCAGCCCCAGAATATATTAAAGGTGGTTATAACCACCGAGAAGAAGAAGTCGGCCCTGCCAGTGAAGAGACACTTCCACACGTGCCAGAATTGTATAAATAAGAGAGGCCAGCGCCTCATTTAGACACACACTCAGCTCACTCATCTAGTGCGCAAGTTTTGAAGGAAGCTGCAGTTGCCGGTTGCCGGAAGAAGGAAGAGAGAGAGGCGTGTTTCTTAGTGTTGGATATTCTTTGTTGTCTGGTTCATTATCTTGGCATTGTATTGGCTATCTATATTAAGGAAGTTTTGCTGGGTTTTGTTCCCCTTGAGGGTTTCCTAGGATAAATGTTTGTGTACTCTTGTGATTGTGTTTCTCTCAGTGATCCTGTCTTTGCTATTGTTATCTAGTAAATTGAAAGTAACCTAATAATAGCAGAAACTTTAACATGGTATCAGAGCTAAGCTGAAGAGAGCATCTTTCATAGGAAAAAGAAAAATGTCACTGTTGCTGTACAAGAAAGTTAGGGCTTTTTATTGAAGAAGGTTTTTAGCTCCAAATCCATTTAGAAAGGTGTGCCCTACTTCAAGGAACATTTTGGCATCTTCAACGCACATTTTCAGTGGCTAGATCTCCTAGAAAGTGAAACCCTAGTTTTCACAAAGTACCAAAAAACCAGAGTACCAGAAGTACCAGAAAACCAGAAGCACCAGTCCAAAAATCCGCAGATCAAGTTTGAAGGGGTAAAATTTGGATTTTTAGAAATCTGACTGTACCAGCATACTCACGTCAGTCCAACGCATCTTTTGGTGAGTTCAGTTTTCAGATTCAAGAAATTTGATTTTTTTATTATTTCTAAAGCCCGAAGGGCTAGGTTTTTCACTGCAAGAAAGAATGGCTACTAGCATGAGGGTAGAAGACAGGCTGGAAGGATCTAGAAACTTCAGATCTTGGAAGCATAGATTGCAGATGATTCTAGATGAGAATGATCTCCTAGAACATGTTACAGGGGTGTACTAGAACCAGATGAAGAAGAGCAAAAGACGAAGCATAAGAAGAATGAAAAGAAAGCAAAGAGAATCGTGTCAGATTCAGTGAAGGATCACTTGATCCCTCATATATCCAAACCATAGACAACAAGACAAATGTATGAAGCACTCAGCAGGTTATATGAAAGCAAAGACATTAGCCAGAATCTTACCTTAAGAAATCAACTTCGTAATATGAAGATGGACAACTCAGAATCTGTCACATCCTACCTTATGAGAGTTTCTCAGATTAGAGATTAGCTTGCAGCTATTGGAGATGTCATTAGTGACAAGGAGCTTGTAACCACAACCCTAAATGGGTTTCCAACATTTTGGATTCCTTTTGTACAAGGAGTGTGTGCAAGAAGGAAGTTACCCAAAGTTGATAAGTTATGGGCAGATTGCACACACGAAAAATCTAGACTTGTAGACCAACATAAGAGATTAATTGTTGACGAAGAGGAAGCTCTTACAGTTCAAAAGAACAAAAGAAGTTCTTTCAGAAGGAACAATAAAGAAGCTAACTCCGTAAGAGTTCCAGACAAGATGAAAGATGTTTCAAAGATCAGATGCTACAACTGTCAAAAGTTGGGACACTTTTCCTATAACTGTCCTCAAGGAAAAGGGAAAAGAAAGCATCAAGCACATGTGGCAGAGGAAGAGGAATCTCCTCCCTCAAAGAAAGCTTGAGCATAAATTAAGGATTATGCACTTTAAGTTGAAGATATTTGATTTGAAGAAAGATAGAAAATGGTGGAGTCTGTGGAGCCTCCCCACACAAAAACAAAAGATAAGTATTCATGTTTATTTCTAGTATCTTGTTTACTTCAATACTTTATCATTACAAGTTAGATTTTTGTGAGAATGTTAATTAATCTCGTTTTACTTCAGTGTCTATGCAGACTTATGAAGGAAGTATCAAAGAAGAGGATGAAGAAAGAGATAAAATATTTATTTCATGTATGATCACTCATGAGAGTGACAAAGAAACCATACTGTAAGTAAGTTTACAAGTCTCGGAAAAAAGAAATTATGCCGTGAATTGCAGAAGTTAGACAACACGACAAGGATGTATGATATGGTGACATTCAGTGAAGACTAGACAATATCCAATATTCATATAAGAGCAGGAGGCTCCTAAAGATGCAGAACAAAAATATTCAAGATGAAGAAAAAGATGGATACTCAGATATAGTGGATGAGATGCAGGTAACTACAGGTTGCTCCAGTACGGTTCTTATAGATGTAGAGGGAGCAGGTTGATCCAGTATGAAGACAAAAAGAAATAAATATTTGAACTCAAGAAGGCACCCAGGATATTACAGAAGAAAACTTCAAGGATGATGACTAGAAGCTATTAGCTTGGTGCAAGAGGGAGCCATGTCTTCGAGTTTGAAATGAAGGATCTTGATTTGATGCAGTTAGAAAAGCAGATGGATGGTGCCCAGATATTTTGATCAAGATGAAAGCTATCCAATAGATGGATGGTGCCCAACAGATGGGTAGAATGGTATTATACCATTGAAAGATTTTGGAACATAAGAGGTTCTTTTAGATCCCATAGCTAGACCTTCGTAGAGAAGGAAGAGACCTTCGTAGAGAAGGAATGAGCAATCCCATAGGTAGACCTTCGTAGAGAAGGAAGAGACCTTCATAGAGAAGGTGAATGAGAAATTTGCCAAGGTTGGTCTCTGTCCAAGTGTTGAGTTTTGGATACTCTAGGGACATGCTAGAATACCCTCGTAGAGAGTGGTTTGACCACCCTTGTAGAGAGGAATGTGGATGTTTCTCCAAGGGGCAGCGGGTAGATACTCTCCTCTAGCCAAGGATTGAGTAGCCTGGAACACAAACCTTGACCATGTGGAATGGTTAGTTGGTTATTGAGGTTTGTGTTGTAATCTTGCGTGGATCATGGAAAGGGAGTCTAGTCTTGCCCAAGCTAGCATCTTAGCTTCTCTAGTTCATGTGGGATGACTAGGAGTGAAGCTATGGTAGTAGTCCTCTCCAGTGGATGGGTGAGATAGATGACTACAAGAGAAGGGAGAACATAAAAGGAATGTTAAAACTCATAGGACATCTTCTGTGTGAAGATAAGAAAGAAGTATCTTCTGCGTGAAGACGAAAGAAGGAAAGAGTATCTTCTGCGCGAAGATAAAGAGAACAAAACTTCCGATGATTTATAGATATGCCAGTGAGTGATCATGATGCCAGTCGACCAAATGGAAGATATTGATGCCTCTTGTTGTCCAATCTATGATGTTGCCCAGTTGATGATGTTGCCCAATTGATGATGCTATCCAATGGATGTCGCTACCTAGTTGATGTTGACATCCGGTGACTTGTCAAAAGATAAAGAATATTCTTCTTGTTAAGAGGGAGTGTTAAAATATTGTGTAACTGCAAAGAATATT
>CBVK0102677603.1:0-17012 GCA_900067695.1 Picea abies | reverse complement strand
TCTTTCTCTCTTTCAAGTTTTGTATGTGTACATGCATAGAAAAACAACTAGCAAAGAATGTGCAAAAAATGGTGTGATCAAATATCCAATTAGGCCTATAGTTGTTTGGTATGGCGATGCTTGGCAATATGTGGGTCCATCTTATATAAAGGAATTGTGGTCATTGGAACAAGAGTTGTTGATATTTTGTAAGCTATTGTGTAGAAAAAAGGAAGAAGTAACCTAATAAGTATTCTAGAACTATGTTGTTGTTACTAGAATCCATTAATAGTTCAGAGTATTCTAGTGAGAAGAAAAAAGAAAGTTGAAGATGGATATCAGATAGAAATAAGTTATCACGACATAAAAATAGTTTAGACATAGATGTATGATAGTTTTAACTTAGCTAATAGCTAGAAAGAAAAAACCGTAATTCACATAGCCATATCCATAAATGTAAATTAGACTTATGCATATCAGTAACGAGCAGAGGAAAAAGTTGTTGAACATGTATCAATATTGAAACTGATGTGAAATTCCACATTATCTATGTTCAAGTTCATTTAAAGAGTGAACAATAATATTTTCTAAAGATTCTAGGAACACTGCATAAATGAAGAACATAAAACTTATATTCATAAATAAACCATAGAAAAAGAGAAAAATGGTTTTCAAAAATGAACATCTCAGTAGTGTTGAAGCGTGCTAAGAGCAGTAAAACATGCCTGAAGCATTGCAATTAGAGGTTCTGAAAAAGTAATACATAAAGGATTTCACAACGATGCATATAACATATTCTCTAGAAATTGCAATCTTGTTTTTTTTCTGTACAGAATTACAATAAGTAGGAGAGTACATGCAAAATTTTGTAACTTGTTTCCTGCTTGGGTGGAATCAATAGACACAACTATCTAAAATTGACTTGATAAATGATATCAAGGAGAGACATTTTGGGGAATTCTAGTAACACATGTGCTGACTTGTTCTAGTTGCATTTGTGCATGTTTTTCCATAAGGAAACTCTATGTAACATGGTTGTAATTAACGAAGGATGGGAAATTTCCTTGTTTAGTTTGCATTGGTAGATTTTCCTAGAAATTTCTTCTTGTTTACCTGGAAAATTGGATAAGAAATTGTCAATTGTGTTTGAACATTGTGTTGGATGGTTAACTAGCTGTTGAACACTTTTGACGGTCCATAAATCCAAACTGTTGATACTATTTGTCCTTGACTCTATTTGGTTCTACATATCTGAAAGACAATCTGATAATGGAATTGATTTTCCAAGAAATTGCACATGTGGCAATTCATATTCTTCAATGATATCCACTGTTGAATCCCATAAGACGGAGCAATTTTTACTTGTTTCTTCAATGAGATTGTGTGAAAACAAACAAGTTTGTGTGAAAACAAACAAGTTGATTCCCAAGAATCAAGTGAAGCTTGTATTTGGATTTTTTCTTATTCAACAATTTTGGTGTATACAGTTGGTAAAGTGTTGCTATGTGCCTCCCATAATTTCAAATTATCAAAAATAGCCTGTAGATATTTTTGCCTTTTACATTGTGATTGAGACTCAACAGAAAAATAAAGGATTTGTTCATGTTTTTCTTTAATCAGACACAATCTTGAATAGAACAATGCTTGCAAATGTGATAATTTAGCATCAAGAACTATTGCTTCTTTTCTTAGGGTTTTTGAAATTTGATTCCTTATTTTGGCCTCTTCTAGTTCAATAATCAAAGAATCTATTTGGTTTTCATAGTCTTTGTTGATTTTTTGTTTCTCTGCAACAAATGTGGCCAGGTCTCTGGCATGTTCAATTTTAATTGTATCCTTTTTGTTTTCAACTCTACAATGATATTTTCAGAAAGATTGTTGATTTTTTGATGGCCTTGACCTGAATTTCATGTTTCTATTGCCAATTGTGTTCTTGTATCGTTTACTTCTCAAGAAGTTCCCTACTCTGTTCTTCTCTTTCCTTAGCTAGTTGGTTAATCTTGTAACAGACCATTTATTGGCAGTTTCAAAATCTCCCAAGGCATCAACAACTTCCTCTGCAAATTCTTTATCGTCCAAATGTGTAACACTCCATGATTGAGTTACTTCTTGTGTGATTTCTTCATGGTGGGTCGTTTTCCTCTTTTTTGACCTTATCTTTTCTATAGTTTTGGTTTTGTCATCAAATATCTTTTACAGGAGAAATGGTGTCAAGATTGAAAGAAATAGTAAGCAGTCTTCCTGGAATTGAAGTTATGGGAGTAGTATTGATGCCAATTGTGTTCTTGTATCATTTACTTCTCGAGAAGTTCCCTTACTCTTTTCTTCTCTTTCCTTAGCTGGTTGGTTAATCTTGTAACAGACCATTTATTGGCAGTTTCAAAATCTCCCAAGGCATCAACAACTTCCTCTGCAAATTCTTCATCATCCAAATGTGTAACACTCCATGATTGAGTTACTTCTTGTGTGATTTCTTCATGGTGGGTCGTTTTCCTCTTTTTCGACCTTATCTTTTCTATAGTTTTGGTTTTGTCATCAAATATCTTTTCCAGGAGAAATGGTGTCAAGATTGAAAGAAATAGTAAGTAGTCTTCCTGGAATTGAAGTTATGGGAGTAGTATTGATAATATTAGTAATGTGGACAAGTATTGTCTCAGACAATTTGTTGTCTGTGTTGGTGTTCAGCTCTGTGTTTTTTTGAGCGAGTTTGTCAACAACCTGGGTATTTTCTCTGCTTGAGTCTTGCTTTCCTGTTACAACATTTTCTTCTAAAGATTTGTGAACTATTGTTTCTACTGAAGAAGCACTATGAGTTGGTTCTATTTCATTTTTATCCTCTCCTTTAGTTTCTTCAATATCTACAATTCCTTGTATTGTGTTCTTTTCCTTAAGGAAATATTTATTTATGTTAAGTTGCCATTCAATAAAGTGAAATAAATTAGCATTATTTCTAATGGCATAAATCCTTTGTGTTACTTCGTGGAAGTGCATTGCTCCCTGAAAAATAATGTCAAAAGGACCATGTTCATGAATATATGTTTTTCTTTTCACTGCATTACAATGTTTTCTGACAACCTCTGTTGGATCATGTCTCTTAAATTCGTCATGGGCGAGCCAGATTCTATCCAATCAATGAATCTCTTTTTGATCATGTTTTTTATTTGACAAGGTATAAATACCTACTGAAATCAGGAAATTAGGCCATTTCCTTTTCAAATTTTTAAAATACCTACTGAAATCAGGAAATTAGGCCATTTCCTTTTCAAATTTTTAGCCAAAGTGACTGAAATGCCAACAACGACAATTGGTATGCAATTTCTTTTAATACCATCATGTCTGACACATATATGGGAAATAGATGAGGGGGACCTTCACATCCAAAGATCCTAATGTATGAAAATTCTTCATATATAAAACAATCACCTATTTCTTTTATGGCATTCATAGAATCTTGACCGAATCTAGGCGCTGACAAGTTTTTCAAAAGCAAATGCAATGAGACCATGAAAAAATTACAGATATCATAGAAATTATTTTTGAAATTGATTTCCCACATTTTTTGATAGTATAAGTTAATTGGTTCCTCAATGGGATACCATTTCCAAGCTAGAAGAGGGAAAGGGGTCACTGCACAAATGGCATCTACAAAATAGGTAGACATAAAAAATCCTGAACAGTATCCTGGAGGAGATTGCTGAGACTTTTGCACTTATTGTTTAAGATTGAATTCCAACCGTTGATCGTAGGGTATTATTTGGAAACGAGTAAGAAGAGCACGTAGTCTGGACACCGGATCGACGGAACAACGAGAGATTTCGGTTAATGATGGGTTTGAAGTCCGGATCGGATGGTAGTCGGGAGCAATGTTTCAATGTTTCACGTGTGTATAACTCTCATTGATTCAACTCTATTCTTCAGAGGAAACTTGCACAAAGGTTATCAACGAGCTACATGGTCTAAAGAGAGAAACATGTTTTGGCTTGTGATAATTGCAGATGACCCTCTACATTGGGATTATAAACAGGAGCCAAGTCCTCACAAGCCAAAGTTAAGTGTGAATGAGATGGAGATATGAAAGTGTGATAGTACGACTGAGATTAACCAAGGCATCAGATCAACGATTATCATGCATGTTAGATATTGGATATCACGAAATGGAGGAGCGGTACATAGTTGAATCCCCGGCGGGCCGACGACCTAGTGGTACTTGAAGAATCTGGCCCTCCAATTAACTGGCAAATCAAAGTATGAAAATGCAACTAAAGAACAAAGAGTGAGGTTTGAAGAGATGAAAATGGTATGAGGTACAATGACATGGAGGATGAGGCATGTTGGAAAATTCTTCTAAATGAAAACTACAAATTACAAATTTCTTCGGGGTGATAGGGAGGAGCAAGGAAGGAGATTGTGTCTACTACAAGTTGGTTCTTGTAAACAAATTCTATATGTTGGTGGGCATAAGATGAGTTGAAGCTCAACAAGGAGATTGGTGTCCTGTGCATATTGGTATTTGCAAAAGACTATTGCAAATTGGTGTATTTTGTAAGTTGTTGTTTACAAATTTTATATATATAGAAGTTTTTGTGGTTTCCTCCAATTTTGGATTTCCACGTTAAATATTTGTGTATTCTGAATTGTATGATTAATTGTTCATTAATAGTTGTTGGTAAATAGTACACTAGTAAATAAATTATGAAAAATATATAATTTGCAATATTGATTCATCCCCTGTCAGTATTGCAATAGTACCCCGGTCTCCCGAAACCTTGATGTATTGGATTGGGCCCTCAATTATAACATCTGTTGAATTTATGCATGGACGAATTTATAGAAATGTGGGCAATTTATTAATTAATATTTTATTTGATACAATTATTTCTTACGAGTGATAAACCTACAAGAAAAGTGTAATGTTGTAAGAAGAAATTATATGTGTATATACAATTTACTAGTTTTTATTGTTTTTTTTTTACAAGAATGGATATGAGATATATTAAAAAAACAACAAAAAATTGTTGGCACAGTTACAATCATCCTTCATTGGATAGTTTCCACTTTGACTTTGGGGGCTAACCCTCGTATAAAATTTAAGGTAATTTATCGAAGCCCTCGGTTCTTTCTAGCGATATAATTCCTTTGCTTAGTAGTACTTCTTTGTTAGCCTCTTTATCTGCTTCACCATTTAATTCTCGCATCATATGGAATAATTGGATTAATTGGAAAGTGGTCATATGGAGTTTAATTTTCTTGAGAATTTTCCTGAGCCTCATATGACTGGTAAGGTTCTTGGAAGAGAGGGCTTGAATAATGATACAAGAGTCTCAAAAGACATTGAGATCTGTAATGTTCATGATTTGGGCTTGAGATAATCCTTGCCAAAGGGGTAAAGCTTCAACTATGTTATTTGTGTCCTTGTCGATTCCCCAAGAATACGAGAGTACCCTTATTTCCTCAGGATCAATAATCACCCCTCCCCCACTAGCCTCACCTGAGTTTCCTTTAGAATCTTTGTCGAAGAATAGACAGTGCCTTTGAATGTATTTGCGCCACATTGTAAAGGTTGAAGGATCCAACCTGATTTCCCACTGGAATGTAGGGGGATCGGGAGCAATTGTCACTTTCAATGTACTTGGGATAAGGCTTGACAACCAGTCTTCCTCGGTGGGAGTTAAACTGTCTTTGTTTTCTAGCAAATGGATGGATGAAAGAAAGTCCCCCATCATTGCTTTAGATTTTACAACCACTTGGGCCTCCCTGGCAATTTTCCCTTTGAATATTTAGGCGTTGCATTCTAACCAGATTTTCCACCAGATAAACTTGGGAAGGAACCCCCAACAACTTTTTAGTCGATCTTTCTTCGTGAGGGAGAAGGGGCACAAAGCCTGCTACCTAACTAGAAGGTTGGGTATCTCATCCGAGAGAGGGACTTGAGTTGTCCAAGGGGATAATGCCAGATTCCATACCTCCGGAGCAAATGAACAGTAGAACAATATATGTGCCATGGTTTCCTCCTTTGAAACGCAAAAGGGGCAATGTGTGGGGCCTTCCCATCCTTTTTTTGAGGTTGTCTCCTGTGAGGATGGCATTATGCACCAACGTCTAGATGAACATGTCAATTTTTTGGATACATTTGAACCTCTAGACTTCTTTCCACAGGGTTGGGTTGGGGGGAACATACGGGTTTGCTTTGATTAGCTAATAACCCTCTGTAACTGTGTACATTTCGGACTGATGTCCCCATCCCCTACGATCTTTCTTGTTTGCTGCAATCGGTGATTTCCCTCAGAGTAAAGTGATTAACCGAGTTTCTTCGTTGTGCAGGTGACTTGGACTTCTCGGTAGATTCCAGTCTTTCCAACTTTTGGTTTCATCAGAGTGCCACTTTGAAATATCCCAAGTCGTTAATAAGTGTTGGGCGTGAATAAAATATTTGATATTGGTGGTACCTGGAACAGAGTCTAATGGAGGCTCTCCCAGGATCGAGTCCTCCCAAATTAGAACGTTTTCCCCATTTCCAGGTATCCAGGTTAGAGGGGGATTGAAGAAACCAGAGGCTTTTTGACAGATTGTGAATATTGGTGAACCTTTTGATACTTTAGGGGTTGTGTTGAGACATTTCCTCGGGGTGCTAGATTATTATTTCTTCCATAAGGAATTCTTTCTCCACGTAAGTTTTCCAGAGACTAGTTTTCAAAGGAGTTTGGTCCCTAGTGCCATATTTTGGGATTTCAGGTCTTTTATCTGAAGATTGCCTTCTAAGTAAGGCTTTGTTACTTTCCCCCAACTGAAACATGAGGGAGCTAACAAAATGGAGCTTTGATAAATTGGAATACTGGCCAGGACCGATTTGATGAGAACTAGCTTCCCTGCCAAGTTTATCCAGGAGGCCCCCCAAGCTTGGATTCTTGATTTTATCTTGTCAATTACAGGAGACTGGTGAGAAGAGTTAGGCTTGGATTTGAATATGGGGACTCATAAATATATGAATTCCTCCCTTTGAGTTTCCCCTTCCATCGCCAATATTCAAGATATTTCCACCATTTCCCTTGGCTTGTAGTTCCATCCAAAGATTTGACTCATCCTCTGGTTTATTTGGCTCCCAGAAGATTCCTTGTAAATATCTAGTTGCTGCTTAAATTTATGAGCTATGATGGTAGTATCCCCTCCCAAAAGGAGTTTATCATCGACAAATTGAGCATGGTTTATATCTTTGAATCCTCTTGCAATTTTTATGCCCATTAATTCATGTTGGGAGTGGCAGTGTTCTAATTGAAAGCTTAGCACTAAAGCTTGAATGGAATAGAGCAGAGGGGACAACGGGAATCCCTGTCTAATCCCCCTAGATGCCTGAAACAAGTTTGTTGCTCGACCATTGACTAACGGAGCAATCCAAGGAGACCCAATACAAGACTTGATCCATTGGATGAAAGAATCATTGAAGCCAAACTTTTTCATTACTTAAAATAAAAAACCATGCCTTACTCTATCAAAAAAATTTGCTAGATCTAATTTCACAATCATACCTTTTTCGCCCCATTGCATGCTTGAATGAATCGCTTCTTGGACCAGGATTATATTGTCAGTTATGTGCCTTCCTTTGATGAAGCCACCTTGGTTCTCTGGAATGATTGCTGGGAGTATACCCACGAGTTGATTGGCGATTACTTTTGTGATAATTTTGTAGCCAATATTGCACAAGGAAATTGGGCGGAATCTGTCAAAGGATAAGGCTCCTTTTTCTTTAGGAATTAAATCTAAGAACACAGAATTGGTGCTTCCCCCAATCTTGTGGCACTTTTGTGACTTGAACACCAATTTATGCAAGTCATGCTTTATGATTGGCCAGCAGACTTGAAGGAAATGGGTTGTAAAGTCGTCAGGCCCTGGAGCTTTATCAGGGGCCAGACTGTCCAAGGTTGATTTAACTTCTTTTAATGTGACCAGAATTATAAGTTGTTGATTGGATCTTGGTTTGACGACTGAAGGGATCGGATTGAGAACTTGATGATGGATTTTTGTGGAAGAATCCTTAGTATAAATCCCTTTAAAATGGAGATGAGTAGCTTGCTTGATTCCTTCAAAGTCATTGACAATCTGATTCTGAAATTGGATTTCCTTGACAGAGTTGTAATTTTTTCTAGCTGTTGCTTGCTTATGGAAAAAACTTGTGTTCTTATCCCCAACCTTTAGCCAAAGACTTCGAGATTTTTGTTGCCAATATTCTTCTTCCTCTCTACAGGTTGTATGGAGCTTTCTATGGAGGTCTGGTTTTTTTTCTAGCTTGTCTGGGCTTATATTTCCTTCTTCCATTTTTAGTTGGTATACTTCCAAATGCTGTTGGGCTTCCATTCTTTGGGCTGAAGGGGATTTCAAAGATTTTGCCCAAGTTTTGAGAGCCCTCTTCAACCTTCAAAGTTTTTCTTCCCACACAAAAAAGGATGAACCTGAAACTGGATCCTTCCACACTCTGGTGACCAGATCAATAAACTCCTCATGATGAATCCAGGATGGGATGAATCTAAAAGGAATCAGACCTAGGGGGGAATCTTTGGTGATTTATAGTAATATTGGCTTATGGTCGGAAGCACTGAAAGGAAGGATCTTAGACTCAACATTGAGGCCTAAAAGGAGGAAGGGGCTTTGGACCAAGAATCTGTCGAACCTTGCTGCTATGTGCCCTGGGCCATTTCTTTTATTAGACCAAGTTTATTTGCCTCTAGATGGTTTTATATCTTCCAGTTCCCAGTCAAGAATGGTATCCTCAACCCATTCCCGAATATGATCTTTTACAATGGTTCCCCCTTTTTTTCCCCTTGGGATAAAGTGACATTGAGATCCCCGACAAGCATTATATTCTCAATCTGATGCATGCTAAGAAACTCTTTTAATTTATTCCAACAGTCTTTTTTTTCCTCGAGGTGAACATGAACATAAAGATTAAAAATGCTTACCTGGATACCTGACTCCTTATGAAGAAGTATGGTGAGAATCCAGTGGGTATAATGCTTTGTCTTCAATAGATCGAAAGTAGAAGAATTCCATAGGGAGCCAATACCACCAAAGGCTCCTCTGGTGCTAACCACTGCACCTGCTCCTTTGTTCCAAAACATTGCACTGGTTTGGAGAAATTCAGATTCCTCTAGTTTAGTCTCTTGGACAAGCAATAAATATAGATTTGAGATTCATATTAGGTCTTTCATTGCTTCTTTTTTGCTTTGGCTTCCTAAACCCCTATAGTTCTAGGAGACTATCTTCATTACTTGCTTTTTGGATTGGTGGGTGTTCTATGAGAAGGTTGCCCTTGGTTCCTTGTTCTTCTTGGATTTAACATTGTTTCTAGAGTTGGTTGAGATCCTTGGAGTTTGTCTTTCTATGTCTCCCTTTCTCTTCTTTCTTTTTCCATTTTCCTTCCCTTGGTAGCTGGTTTCGAGAGGTTATGAGATAATCCAGTGTCTGCTTCCCCCTCAGCTTCTTCCGATGTCTCTTCCTATGTCTCTGATAGTTGGGATTCAGGGATTTCTCCTGGTTCTAGCCGTGGAGGAGATTCTTTGTTATCATGGCTTGTTGCTTCTAATTTGTCTTGCTTTTCTGCTATATTTCCTGTTGGGGTCCTATAATTATAGGCGAATCAATTCTTTGACTATTGATTTGGCGTTTCTCCCGTGATGATGAAGTATGGCTCAGGTGATTCCGCTTCCTCCCTCCATTCTTGTCGCTTGGTTTGATGATCGAAGGGATCAGATTGAGAACTTGATGTTGTATTTCTGCAGAAGAATCCTCAGTGTAAATCCCTTTAAAGTGGAGATGAGAACAATCTGATTTTGGAATTGAATTTCCTTGAAAAAGTTGTAATTTTTTTTTTACTTCTGCTTGCTTATGAAAAAAACTTGTGTTGTTATCCCCATCTTTTAGCCAAAGACTTCGAGATTTTTTTTGCCAATAATCTTCTTCCTCTCTGCAGGTTGTATGGAGTTTTCTATGGAGGTTTGTTTCTTTTTCTAGATTGTCTGGGATTATATTTCCTTCTTCCATTTTTAGTCGGTACACTTCTAGATGTTGTTGGGCTTCCATTCTTTGGGCTAAAGGGGATTTCAAATATTTTCTCCAAGTTTTGAGAGCCCTCTTCAACCTTTGGAGTTTTTCTTCCCACACAAAAAAGGATGAACTTGAGACTGGATCCTTCCATACTCCGGTGACCAGATTGGTAAAATCCTCATGATGAATCCACGATGGGATGAATCTAAAAGGAATCAGACCCAGGGGGGGATATTTGATGATATCTAGTAATATTGTCTTATGGTCGGAGGCACTGAAAGGAAGAATCTGAGACTCAACGTTGAGGCCTAAAAGGAGGAAGGATATTTGGACCAAGAATAAGACTCAACGTTGAGGCCTAAAAGGAGGAAGGATATTTGGACCAAGAATATGTTCAATCTTGTTGTTATGTGCCATAGTCCAATTCTTTTATTAGACCAAGTGTATTTACCTCTAGAAGGTTTTATATCTTCCAGTTCCCATTCAAGAATGATATCCTCAACCTATTCTCGAATAGGATCTCTTACAATGGTTCCCCCCTTTTTTTCCCCTTGGGATAACATGACATTGAGATCCCCAGAAAGGATTATATTCTCAATCTGATGCATGCTAAGAAACTCTTTTAATTTATTCCAACAGTCTTTGTTTTCCTCGAGGAGAACATGAACATAAATATTAAAAATGATAACCTGGATACCTGACTCCTTATGAAGAAGGATGGTGAGAATCCAGTGGATACAATGCTCTGTCTTCAATAGTTCGAAAGTACAGGAATTCCACAGGGAGACAACACCACCACTACACCTGCTCCTTTGTTCCAAAACATTGCATTGGTTTGGAGAAATTCAGATTCCTCCGGTTTAGTCTTTTGGAGTAGTAGTAAATTTGGCTTTGAGGTTCAGATTAGATCTTTCATTTCTTCTTTTTTGCTTTGGCTTCCTAAACCCCTATAGTTCCAGGAGACTATCTTCATTACTTGCTTTTTGGATTGGAGGGAATCCTATGAGAAGGTTTCCCTTGGTTCCTTGTGCTTCTTGGATTTAACATTGTTTCCAGGGTTGGATGAGATCCTTGGAGTTTGTCTTTATATGTTTCCCTTTCTCTTCTTTATTTTTCCGTTTTCCTTCCTTTGGTAACTAGTTTTGAGAGGTTATGAGATAATCTAGTATCTATTTCCCCCTCAGCTTCTTTCGATGTCTCTTCCTCTGTCTCTGATAGTTGGGATTTTGGGATTTCTCCTGGTTCTAGCTGCGGAGGAGATTATTTGTTATCTTGGCTTGTCGCTTTTGAATTTTCTTGCTTTTATGCTATATTTCCATTGATAGGTGATTCATTCTCTTGATTCCCAAGTATTGCAAAATTGTTTTCCATATCACTTTGTCCTTTTTTATTTTTCTTTTCCTTTTTGGATTTAGGGTTGGGGTTTGCCTTGGATCTTTTCACTTGCTGCCATCCTTCTCCTAATTCTTTCTCTTGCTGCATAATCTGGCTTTTTGGGCATTGTTTTTGGAAATGTTTGTATTCATGGAAGTTGTGACACTTAAACGACAATTTCTTATAGTCCAATTTTTTATAATGTTGCTAATCCCCGATAGTTAACTTGATTGCTTCAGGAAGGCTTGCTTCAAGGCTTGCTTCCAGGTCAACTTCTACATAGATCCAAGCGCAAGAGTATTAGCCTTTTGGATCCACTTTATCAATAAATCTTCCCAACCTGTTTCCTATAGTTTGCAGGGAGGAAGGGTTCCAACAATCGATCGACAGATTGGGTAGGTGTACCTAGACTAGGACCGCCTTTGGAACATCCAATTCGGGGTCGAAATCAGGTTTCCAACGATTTAAGTAGATCCCTTATGGTCCCATGAAGTAAGGCCTACTCCTAAAGATCAAATCCCCATCCTCTTTAAAGATGAATTCAAATAAGAAGAAACCTCTTTTGACTGCATAGCAGGTGACACTATTTGAAATCAATGGCCTCCAGTTTTTTTGAATCTAGTGCTCAGCTATTCGTGGAGAGTGCCAGAGCCCTGTGAACTGTCCGACTAGATCCCCATCTGCTAGAGAAATGGACACACTCATGGGTTGGGCTGGGGGTAAATCAATAACTGGGACTTCTTCTAATAGTTTGACAAACTTTGGCATAGCTCCTCATTTTTTCTTCTTCCCTTGAGCGTGTAATAACCTTCTGAAAGTTACTTCATCAACAGAGGACGGGAGGGGAGGCAACTGTTCCCTGCCAGTAGTAGGGCTCATCTTATCGATTGCCTCAGAAGGATAGGGGCCCCTTGGGTAACAGATCGGGCCTCAGGGGTGACTCACAGGGTCTAGGACGTAGCGCACCAGAAGGGAAGCCCCATGGGTAGGGCTCAGGGGGGTGATCGACTCTCAGGCAATGGATCCTTAACTTACATTTACTAGTTTTTATTGTTATTATACATATTAATTCTTTATTCTAACTCCTGGTAAATTATGTATACATATATACTTTAATAATTTTTAATTCTTATCCATATAAAGTTCTTGTAACTACTAGTGGATTTATGCATTGAAAATTGTGCATCTAAAAGATCTATAACATTCATGCATGTAATAAAAAAAATTTAGGGCCCAAAGAATCATTTTTCTAGCAATAAGTCTCTACCAGGTCTATACAAAACAACGCATGCATTTCATAACCTATGCAATGGAATTAGGACTCAGACAAGTGATAGATTGTTTTGCAAGTGCAATTCTCCCAAAACTCATTACAATAGTGAATGACATGGAACAACAATGACCAATAACAACATAAGAACCGAGACCTATTACATAGCTTCTTGCTTTATGTTTACTGTGACTGATGCAGTTGGCATTGTTGAAACATATATATTTTTCTAAAACTTTAGACTTAAAAAAAATTATTTTTTTAAAAATAAAGACAAATGCACACTTGGCTACTACCCTCGATAAACTATTTTGATTAATATAATGGTCTAAAATCCTTTAAAAGTCATGGAGCCACCCTTTCATTAAAAAGTCAAATCACTAAGACAGCCTTCAAAGTATCGGGTTTCAGGGTTTCACAATACTAACAGTTAGACATACAAAGAACTCCAAAGTCAGGGTTTCACAATACTAACAGTTAGACATACAAAGAACTCCAAAGTCCCGATATTGGAAGTCGTGAAGATAGCTTAAATTAAATCGATTTAATTAAACAATTAAAATGATTAATGATAATTAACCTTATCACAACTTCGTGTTTCGGGAATCCTTCCTCAAATGATAACTTAAATTCCCGATATCTGAAATCGCGAAATCATCAATTAATTGTGATTATTTACAAACGTTAAACATTATTAATATTAATTAATCAATCACAATTTCGTGATTCGGGGATCATAGCTTTAATTGAAGTAGGATAGCCCGGGATCCAAAACCTCGAAATGGATTAAGGTTAAATTAACCATATAAACTCGATTTATTAAACAAAATAAAACATTTTTATTTTACCGTTGAGTTTAAGTTGATTGCGATACAAGTGATTTCAAATTTCTTTTTTTATCACTAAATATTGACCATTAATGTTATTAAATGACCAGCCTAGGGAAATGATTTCAAATAAGATCTCGCTTTAATGCCTGAATCTTTTTATTTAAAAGAATTAAACACATTGTCAGTGAAGGTATATGTAGGTTTATGTGTTTAAGGCAAGATAGATTTTTTTTCATTTTTCAATCACGTTTTGGTAGAGCTTGCTTAGCAAGATACTCAGTCCTGTGCATTTTCCGTGACAAATAACAGGTTTTTGAGAAATGATACCATGCCGCCACGAAAAGAAGCTAAAGAAAATGGTGAGAGTTTAGACCAGAGATCAAAGGTTTTCTCCGACACCTCGCCCAAAAGTATAAACATAGTTAAAACCTGGACACATGTATTCAACATCCTACAGTAAGAACTGGTAAACTTCCCTGATGATTCAAGTGACAACAAAAAGGAAAACTTATCTACCAAATAAAAAACTATTGCTCAATCAAAGCTGCATAAGGTAGCAACAAGGCTGAGGCTTTTACCCTACAATGACATGATTGGATGGGCACTAGATCATGTGGATATCCCAACTAGAACTATATTTAATTCTCAGAAGTTAGTTGTTGGGTCATTTCGGCCGAAACACATACAGGTGATGTATAAATTGTCTTCAACACCGAACTTCATTTATAATGCCAATTTTCTAGTGAATTTTAACAAGAAGGAGTGTGATCAATATGGAAAGAGTCTTTCTGACTTGATCAAGGACTGGTGTTCACACCTCGAAAATTTTAGAGTTGATTCTCACGAAATATACTCAATCTCATTGCTAGAACCACAATTCATGTATATAGACATGATGATGTCTAGACTCTATGTAAAAGAGAACACAGGTCATTTATTTCTACCATGGGTACCCATTATACACACAGTGGTGGAAGTGTATTCTTTTGACTGGGCCAAGATATTGTCGGATAATCTGGCTAGTGAAATTACAAAATACCAGACAAAGAAATCCAAGGGGAAATCCACTTCATTCTTCATGTCAGATTATATTATGGACACCATCTGTTTCATGGTGCCTTTCTTGCTGATGGGATATATATGGACTCCATATAGTGAAAAACCAATTCATATTTATCATTCAAAGATTTGGGAAGACAAGGCGAAGGATTTATTTTATGAAATCTGTAATTGGGTAGTGGTGTCGATGCACACTACTATATTTGGTCACCCACCTCCTAGAATTTCAGACACAGTTGTGGCTAACCTGGATAAAGTGGAAAAATAGTACATCAAGGAACACTTCTCTTATATCATAGATTTTGGTTTTTTAGTTACCCCATATGATTTACCATAATTTTTACTAGACCGACTGGTATGACGTGAAGTTGCACGACAAACTGTACTTGATGGGATTAGTAACGAGTTCAAAGTAATGCAGAAAAAGGTATGGACATCTTTTCCCTTGCAAATTGGTGCATTTTCTTTATTAGATTTCGTCCACTCCAAAGTGGAGGTTGCGACCCTAGAAGAAATAAAGATGGTTAACATTGAATTCAAGAAGCATGACCCACAGAAGGTCGTGGGTAACCATATGTCTAGTTGCAATCTAAAAAAGTATGAACATGAAGAATCCCCTTAAGATGAAATGTTCTGAGGGGTGAGATCTTACCAAGAAGTTCTGACTCAAGTTCGAGCTCTATCACCTGATAAAATAATTGATTTTTACAACTTCCAAAAGCACTGAAGAATTAGTCTTCCGAAATTATTACAAGGGGAAAACCCAATGTCTCAAGCTACAAATAAAACAAAGACCCAAAATCCAGAAGACGTAAGCTCCAACAAACAAGAAGCCTTGAAAAACTCAGAGAAATCTGAGGTCTCCTCTTAGAAAGAAGATATCCCGCAGAAAAAGATATTATATAACTAGACTAAAGATCAAGAAGAGACACTAGCAAAGAAAGGAGAAGATAGGCCTCTATCTTCATCATATAAATCAACAACAGATGGAACAGAAAAATAATTATCCACATAAATTGGCAGCCCCATTCAGATTTTCATTCCATTACAGTTCACCGAAGGAAACCCCAATGTAGAGGTAATACTCATAGGATATATCATGGCTATCCCTATTGAAGAGATACCTCCTTCCAATTTATTTTTCAGTAAGAAAATGAAAGCTGTGGTGAAGAAAGAAATGCACCAGAAAGAAGGTCGAACTATCAAAAAGAATAGAGAACTATTGGATGGAAAATTTTTGGAAGAAGAAGACTTTGCTACAGAGGTAGAAGGATCTTTGGGAGTTTTTGCAACAACTAACCTATTCTCAGTTGATAATATGAAAGAAAAATTGAAGCAAAAGAATCATATGATAAGTCAGTTGCAAAGTCAAATAAGGACTACATAAAATAATGTCAAAGATGAAGTCAATAAAGGAATTGAACAAGCTAGAGCTAGTGATAAACAAGAAATCCAACTGCTCAAGTACAGTCTTGATGAGATGCATAAGAATATGCAAGTGAGCAAAAGACAAACTATCCAACAAGATGAGTTGGTAAAACAATTACAAGACAAGGTCAGTTCCACTAAGAAAATGGTTGTTGGTATAACATTGTTTCAAGCTCAAGCATTGGAAGTGATAAAGAAACTAGAAGTAGCGCAACAAAGACTTTTTACTAATGTAGAAATCATCCATAATCATTTTCGGGAAGTAAAACAATCTTTGGATAATATTGGTTTCAGATAAAGAGAGGCTACTGCAGCTTAGACCACTTTTCAAGAAGCGATCGTGTCATCGGCTAGAGAAGAAATATCTGTAACCCCTAGATTAACTATTGCAGAGAAGGTAAGAGGTGATATAATATTAAAGACATGGGAGGCCAATATAGCTGAGAGTAAAATAACGACCAAGGAAATAAAAGAGGATTGTGAAGAGGTTTTTCATTTTCTTAATAAAGAATCATTAGGCCTCAGAAAGGATGATGGTTATGAAATACTAGGACAGATCAATATTATAAAGCATCAACTAGACATCAAAGAAATATTAGAGGAAGCTCATGCTGAAATTTCATAGCTAAAGCAGGTTGACATCGCTCAAATAGATAGATGGATGGTAAAGCCAAATTTACAGTTACAGACAATGACTTATGAAGATAAAAGGATAGAAGACAAGTTGCCACAATTACAAAATAAGTTGCATTCTTTTGAGGAAAAATATGTGACATAACCTTATAGACAATTAGTACAATTTCTAAGAAGGTGTGTCGAATGTCTTGAACGAGGTAAAGGAAGTACCCCAAAGAATCAATGAAGTATCATGTGCATATATGTTTCTGCTAGTATGAGAAAGAGATAGAGATGAAACAAGTGAAACGGTTCAGGTTTTCATTTTGCAACCATTATTACCTAGGAATAACGATAATTCCAACCGCCTAAGGTTGAGAATCTCTTGTATAAATATATTTTCAAAAGACTAAAGAAGGGTT
>CBVK0102677601.1:0-15727 GCA_900067695.1 Picea abies | reverse complement strand
AGTTCCACCTCAACATCAAGTATAAAACAGGAAGTACCAACCGAGTTTTTGATTGCCTTAACCGACCTCCAGTCGCAACACTCACCACAGTGATAGACTCTTGTGGTGACAATACCTTTGGATGGCCCCACCTCTATGAGACAAACCTTGACTTCTCTACCACCTACCAAATGTTGGGCGCCAACTCAGTGGTCGGTAATTTCCATCTTCAAGACGAGTTGTTGCACCATCTAGGCCATCTCTACGTTCCATCAAGAAATCACACGAACCTGATTTGGGAAGATCACTACAGTTAGGTGGAAAGACACTTTGGCATCAAAAAGACAGTTGCAATGCTGCAGAAACATTTCTATTGGCTGAAACTTTGACAAGATGTCGACAAGTATATCTAGTCTTTCACCGCCTACACTATTGCCAAACTGACCACTAAGAAATAGGGCTTGTACACCCCTCTACCTATTCTTTATAGGTCATGGGAATCCATCTCAATAGACTACATGTCGAGCCTCACATCCACCAAGAGGGGAAATGACTGTGTTTTTGTGATTGTTGATCGCTTTTCCAAGATAGTGATTCTAGCCTCCTACAAGAACATCACAGCAGAAGCCACTGCCAATATCTTCTTTGACCGAGTATGGGTATATTTTGGGATCCCACAAACCATTATCATAGACCGTGACAGTCAGCTCCTCAGCACATTATGGTTGAGCCTTTGGTCACCGCTGAATACGACGCTCACCAAATCCACTGCCTTCCATCCCCAAACAGATGGCCAAACTGAGGTTGTCAATCGGATGATCGTACATATCCTACATATGTACAATTCAAAACAACCCCACACATGGGATGAGAGTCTTCTCGATGTCCAACATAGCTACAACTGAGACCTTCATAGCTCAACTGACCACAACCCCTTTCAAGTGGGGTTGGGATCCCAATGATTAGGCTGCATGGATGATGCACTACCCTTGGTGACCACCTTGACCGACTTGTCCCCTGCTCCACCAGAAGCTTAAAAAGCCACCTGTTTCATTGAATGGATCCATCACATCCACAAACAGGTTCAGGATATTCTATAGTATTTTGATTCCAAGTATAAGCATCACCATGATCAACATCAGGTGCCACATAAGTTTCAAGTGGGAGAGAAAGTTTGGTTGCCCTTGTAGAAAGAATGCCTTAAAGGGCCTCATCAGAAGATTCACCACTCCATTATGGATCATACACCATCACCAAGGTTGTTGGTGAAAATGATTTTGAGCTCAACATTCCTCCTTTCCTTGGCCTGCACCTAGTCTTCAATGTGGCTCTCCTTCGCCCATATTTCCCACCATTATTGGACACCTCAGAGATAGCAAAGAAGTTTAAACCAACAAAGATCAACCCTGACTTCATGAAATAGGAATCCAGTGATCATATTGTGGACACACAGATCAATGGTACTTGGCAATAAAGGATCCATCTTTATTGAGTCGTCAAAACAGGGCAGCTCTTGCACGAAGGCAAGTGGCTCACCCGAGGCCAAATTAAACAGAAATTTCCTCATCTGATGGGGAAACTCAATGGAAAGGAGATAATTTATTCCTAAGGAGGGAGTATTTATCTAGGTGGATATCATTGGCCACCCAACTTTTCCAACTCGCTCAAAATATTTTTCTGGCAATTTTGGCAATTTACTATTTTCAACAGTTTTTAACTTCCGGGGCCATTTTGAGGGCCTAAATGAAGGTTTCTAAGGATCAATATTCTTAATGATATCCAAAGTCTCTGATTTTTATCCCCCAAAATGAATCTCCTTGACGATACCTTTCCAATGGACTATCATTCACCTAAAACAGAGATCATATGCAAGAGTTACGACCCCGGGAAGTTGATGTACTAAATTACCCAAATGGGGCCCACATGAATTTTGGTGCGTCATATCCTAGGTTTAGGTTTTTGGATGTCTAGGGTTTTTAACATTCCTATTGATTGTAAAAATTCCTTCAGAGCCTCATTGTAATCATCTTCTTGCGAATGAGTGCAACCGTCACATCTCTTCTCAGATATAAGCCGCCACCATTCCAGCAAGCTTCTCTTTCACTGCATTTTACAGTTTCATCTTATTTCCTTATCAAATAGAAAACTAAGTTTACTGTATCTCTGTCATTCTTTTTTAATCATATTTTAATAATCTATATTCATTTCTTTTTTATCATAAAATCTGGATCAATTTTCCACCTGGAAGATACATGGTGATGACGCCACCTTGACACGTGGTACCCAACTCTCTGAACCTAGACCATATAAAATGAGTCAGCAGGTCACGTGACTTAACCATGAGATGACATGCGACGAAGTTGTCACATAGTCAGACTCCACCATGTACGTTTTCCACGTCATCTGCTGAAGTCACTCTGGCCTTCGGGGAAACTCCACACCTTGCATTCTGAATCACCCAAAGTGGGGTTTAGTCGGAGAGACAAATAATGATTGGAAAACCCATAATATTCCCTAGTTTGATTGAATGGATGATGGGGATTCATGGATCTACGTCCCAGCATTCCACATGGTCTTGGCCATTAGCTCTAGAGGGTAAACAGTTGGGAGGGTCATAAGGTAGAATGACTGCTTGTTTTCAACCATCCCTTCCTCTTTTCCTATCCTTCCACTAACACTCAATATAACGGTCAAGAAAGATCTCAAAGGATCCTTATATCTACGACCCTCATTACTTCACGAGTCCAATGATTAGGGGTTCCAGGCATTTAACACCCTTTTTCTCCCATAGTAGGTCAACGCCGAATGACCATGGCTCGCATCCAACGGTCACGAAGAGTCCACAAATTTCTTATATCGAAGAATGAGAAGATCGATTAGGGTTTAACAATAACACAGATCCCATGGAAATGTAGAGGAAACCTCCAGTTGTCGGTCAACTATCCAGTCACCATTTTAACTAGTTTCCTTCAACGAGATTTAGGAATTTGGAAAGTTCTTTCACCCTAGAGCTCCGGACTCTGAGACTCCCAAATTTCAGAAGTCTTATCTCCCTTGGAGCATAGCGTAGGGTTCTAGGATCCCAGATGTATGGGACTTTGACAAGCCCTAGAGGGATACACTCTTAAATATTATCTGAGATTTAGTTAAGTTCATGGACTTGAGCCCATGGTCACTTGGATGACCGGTTTGAAGCAAGCACCTTCCATTCACAGAACAAAAGTTCTATAATAGAGAAAGGTATTTTCGAGGGATCAACAGGACTGCAACAGTCCCGTAGAGTCTGTCTCGACTCTATAGTTATGAAGTTGATCCTTTGAGCAATCCCTTTGGGGATTTTCCAACCAGTACAAGGGCCAAACTTTTCATCTTACAACTATTCAAATGCAATAGTTTATAGAAGACCAATAAGCATTAATACCATCAATTTCACATGAGGCACATTTGGACACAATAAAGACATTCAATCATTACATTTCAGTTCAAGTACACATGTTATATGAACTACTTATCTATATTTCAAGTTACAACTACCAAAATCACTATTAGTGTTCAGATTTCCACCCAACCGTAGGCTCAGAGGAATTCACTCTTGGCACTCTAGCCACCTCTGTGTGAAGTCATGATATCACTAGGGAAACTTCTCTATGTTCCTTAGGTCTTCTATGAATTCTCTGAGATACTCTCTCTATCGCAACCTTTGCAAGGTTTCTCAGATGCTTCCTCAACATCAATCTCGTGACTTTCTTTCTCTAGATAAGGATGAATCTTTGTTCTATTAAACCAACAACATACAATTCCTTTGTCTTCAAAACTCCACTTGGGTGGAAATAATAGAAGTCTCCCTTCTTATCCATTGAGATTAGGGCCTCCACGAGGTTGATCATATTCCTTCCCATCTGTATTTCCTCTGTGCAAGAGAGTCCCTTCATAGCTACAATGTCCCTCGAGGCCCTCTCCTTCCAACACTGGTTTCTTTCCATCCATCACCAAGCCCATGGCCCTCTTTTTCTCCAGTCTGGGTTTCAGGTCTTCTATGCTCCAGTTCATAACTCTTACATGATTTATTTGATCTTTCTATTGCATGGGCTAGTGCATTCCTTTAAGAAATTCTCTTCCTCAGATATTGAATTCCTCCTCTGGTTCTCTCTTGTAACTAGAACAACTTAATATTTCTGTTCTTCCTAAAAATTGAGAGCCTCATGCACTCTCCTTCTTTATGAATCATCCACAGACACATTTGTGTGCCTCTTCCTGCTTCATCATGGAAGGTTATGGAACTATCCTCTTCTTTCAGTGAGAAGGAACTCAATTCAATATATGAGTGTAGGAAGGCTCCTCTCTATGGTAGTTTATGCTGACAATTTTATGTCTTCTCATCCAGGACCTCCATGCTTCCATTCATTGGGGTAGTTGGTGGTTCAACCACTAGTCTTTTCTCATTAATTGGTTCTTCTTGGAATCAAGATGAGGCTCATTGTTTCAGTAAGGAGAATTGGTTTATTTTGACATAATGAACCCTCTCTAAAATTTCCTCTCTTTCCTCTAGTGATATCATGGCCAATACTTCATGGCTCCACCCCCACAGTCAGTTGTTGGAAATATAAATAGTAATGTATTTACATTGTTCACATTCCATAGAATGGTAATCATAGATAATGATTAATTAAAAGATGGGGGAAACATGCGTAGTACAGAGTAACACATTGTGAAAAAATCATTTTGTTTAGTGTTATTATCACAACGCACAACATATCATGCAGTTTATGAACTACGTGGTAATTCCTAAGAGTTCAACGACAAAGAGTTTCACTATTCAGTCTTTTCTACTCTGCTGCTACATAGAGTCTTTTTTTGCGTTGTAGATCTGAGATCTGGTATCAGAGCAGGTTTATCAAAGAGGGTTCTATCAGAGCAGTTTTTTCAAAGCAAGTTTCAAGAGAAAAAACTACATTCTAAGGTGAAGATATGACTTCTACTTCAAATCTACAACCTTCCACTTTTATAGGAAAAAATTATGAGTTATGGTCCTTGACCATGAATGCATTATTTCAATGTCAAGATGTATGGGAGATAGTCGAGAATGGTTATATTGAACCAACAGATCAAGCAGTGTACAATGCACTCCCACAAGCTGAGAAGGATGCCTTGAAAGATCAAAGGAAGAAGGGTGGAAAGGAAAAGTTTTACATACATCAAGCCATGCATGAGAGCATACTTGCAATATTTGCATCAACAAAGCAAATGAAGGAAGCATGGGACATACTACAAACCTCTTATCAAGGTAGGAAAATGTCAAGAATTCAAAACTACGAATTCTTAGAAGCGATTTTGAAATTTTGTCAATGAAAGACACAAATTCAGTAGATTCATTTTACACCCATGTTATTGTAAATCCTAACCTTGTACAATATCTACTGCAAACAGATATTCATAAAACTAACAGAAAAGATACAATGGAAAATACAAACATTACACATAAGTTTTTCCCCTGGAAACCCAAACCGGGAAAACCAACATATTATATAGTCATTCATTGTGTTACAATGTTTAGAATACAAAATACATATAGGAGCCAACAACATCCAAAACCCTAACCCAATGACCCGGATTAGTCCAAAACCCTAATTTCTTAACCGGAAATAGAAAACCATCAGCAAAGAACCCATGTATCGAAAAACTACTCGTGCAAAGAATATAACACATACCCAACAGTTATAGGACTAATAAATCAGATTAAGTGTCATGGAGAAACCATAGAAGACAAGAAGGTTGTTGAGAAGGCACTTAGGAGTCTTCCTCCTAAATTTGATACCCTTGTTGTGAGTTTAGAAGAGAACAAAGACCTAAGTCAGTTCAGTCTAGATGAGGTGCAAGCTTCCCTCATTAATCATGAACACAAATTGAGTAGGTCAAATATGTCATTAGAAAATGCATTTTCTATGTAGTCATTTATAAGTCATGGAAGAGAAAGGGGGAGAGCTAACTCTAGAGGTATATGAATAAGTTCTTTCAGAGGTGGATGCAATAGTAGTCCTGCAAATACTAGTGGAGGAATTCAAAGTCAAAATAACAGTCATCTAAGTAATCAGAAATTTGATAAATCAAAGATTCGATGGAATTACTGTAAAAAGTATGGATAGTATGCATATGAGTGCAGAAGAGAGACAGTATAATCAGAACAAACAAGGTCAAGATTAGTCAAACAACACAAATAATCGCTCCAGACCTATGTTTATGGCACGTGCTGAGGCAATGCATATAGTATCACCAGTTGAATGCAATGTTTCTCAAGAAAGTCCATGTGACATATGGTATTTAGATTCAGGTTGTAGTAATCACATGACATGAAACTCATAATTGTTTTCTAGTTTGGATAAGTCAATCCAAATGAAAGTGACACTTGAATAGATATCCAAGTCCTAGTCTTAGGAAAAGGTAGTATTAGCATTTTGACTATACAAGGAGAACACAAGTTTATGCCTGATGTGTATTATGTTTCTAGCCCAAAACATAATTTTATGAGCATGGGACAATTGTTACAGAAAGGATACATAATCTACATGGAAGATAATCACTGTTTGAATATGGACAAATGTCCAAGAAATCAACTTATTGTAGGAATTCAAATTAAAATAAACATAATGTTTCCATTGACATTGAATCCAACCAAGAAGAAAAATACAGTGCAAGTTGTCAGTAAACAAAAAGATCCGCAGTATGACACTGCATTCAAAGAATAAAGTGAAGCAATAAGTGCATGCAGTTCCAAAGATAGTGAGCATAGTGTTAAGGAAAAATGAGACAATAGCACATAAATGCAGGAAAGATTCCAATCTGAAGTGCAGGATGATTCCTGGCTATGGAATTTCATCTTTGGAAATTTGAACTTTGGAGGTATGAAGTTGCTACACACTAAGGATATGGTAAAAGGTTTGTCATTAATTGAAAAACCAAAAAGAATATGTGAAGATTGTACTTTTGGAAAGCAACATAGAGAATCATTTCCAATTGGAAAGTCATACAAAACAAAATCTCCACTCGAAATTGTACATTCAGATATCTGTGGACCAATGTAAACACCATCTATAGGAGGGAGTACATATTTTCTTACATTCATTGATGATTTCTCAAGAAAGACATGGATCTATTTTCTAAAGCATAAATACGACACATTGTGTTGTTTTTAGTAGTTCAAATCACTTTTGGAGAAGCAAAGTGGTTATTACATCAAGTTTCTTAGAACTGACAGAGGAGGAGAATATATTTCAAGACATTTTTGGAAATTTTGTAAAGTGTACGACATTTACAAACAAATTATCATGTAGTATACACCACAACAAAATGGTGTCGCGAAGAGGAAGAATTAAACCATCATGGAGATGGAATGTAATATGTCGAAAACGAAACATTTGTTAAATGAATATTGGGATGAGGTAATAGAAACTGTAGTATACATCATAAACAAATGTCTGACAAAGAGTGTGAAAAACAAAGTTCCTCAAGAAGCACTGATAGGTATGAAGCATAATGTGGTGCACTTAAAAGTTTTTTGTTGTGTCGCATACACACATGTTCCAGATGAGTTGAAAAATAATTTATACAACAAAGGACATAAATGTATATTTGATGGGTACTCTGAAGATACAAAAAACATAGAAATCGTATGATCCCATTGCAAGAAAAATCATAATCAATCATGATGTTCAATTTGTGGAGAATGAATAATGGGATGGAAGCATAGAAAAGACAGTCAGAATTATTGATGCTATTGGACACAATGACACAGAGGATGAAGTGGTTCAAAAACTAAGTGCAAATCAGAGCACAGTTTCTACTACACCTGGAATTGCAACACAAATTGATGCAAAAACTACTCCAGTGAGATATTTAGGTTCACATTCCACACCTAGAGTGCAACAAACTCTAGCAAGCAGTCCAATTAGTTCTACATCTCTAGATTCAACATTAGTAGGTTCATTACCAAGAAAGACAAGAAGTCTGTGCAACATCTATAATGTTGACACAACAAACTCATTTTTAGTTTTTTCTCTATTTTCACAAATAGATGGTCCATTAACCTTTGATGAAGCTATCAAGAATGATGTATGGTCAGAAGCCATGGATGAAGAAATTAAATGCATAGAAAACAATCAAACATGGAAATTGGTAGATGTACCTGAAGACAAGGATGTGATAAATGTCAAGTGTATTTATAAAACCAAGCAAGATGCACAAGGAAATGTTGAGAAGAACAAGGAAAGACTATTTGTAAGAGGTTTTACATGACAACCTGGAATTGAATTCAATGAAACATTTGCACTAGTTGCACACATGGACAAAGTAAGAACTGTTTTAACCGTTATGGTGCAAAACAAATGGCTTGTTTATCAAATGGATGTAAAGTCAACATTCTTGAATGGACATTGAGAAGAATAAGTATATGAGGAACAACCACAAGGTTATGGGGTTCTGGGATAAGAAAACGAAGTGTATGGGTTGATGAAGGCATTGTATGGGTTGAAGCAAGCTCACAGAGCTTGGTACAGGTGCATAGATTTCTATCTCACACAGAATGGATTTTAGAGAAGTGAATGTGAGCCAACACTGTACATAAAAGCAAATCATCAAGGTAGTATGTTAATTGTTTTCTTATATGTAGATGATTTGATTTCTACAGGTGATTTTTGAATAGAAGAATTTAAGTTAGTCTTGAAGGATACATTTGAAATGACTAATTTACAGCTTATGAAATATTTTTTGGGTATTGAAATTCACCAGTCCAAAGATGGTATATTTATTTCACAATCTAAGTATGCACATGAAATTTTAAAAAGATTCAACATGATAAATTCCAAAGCAACCAAAACACCTTTCATAACATGATTGAAGTTAAGTAAGGAAGATGAAGGGTCCAAGGTGGATCCCACACTATTTAAAAGGTTGGTAGGAAACCTTATCTATATGACAACAACGAGGCCTGATATTATGTATGGAGTGAGCTTGATTTCAAGGTTCATGTAAACTCCAAAATGATCACATTGGAAAGAAGATTAAATAATTCTGAGATAAGTGAATGGCACAAAAGACTTTGGCATTATGTATTCTACTTCAGAAGATTTCAAACATTTTGGGTACACTCACAGTGATTGTGGAGGCAACATAGATGACGAGAAAAGTACCTCTAGGTAGACATTTCATTTTGGAACAGGAATGGTGTCATGGGCCAAGGAAGCAACCCATTGTAACTCTTTCTTCAGCAGAAGTTGAGCACGTCACAACTAAAATCGCAGTTTCAAGAACTTTGGATGAGAAGAATGTTAAGAGATTTGTTACATGAACAACAAGAACCGACTACAATGTTTTTTGAAACAATTCTTCCATCATGTTATCAAAGAATCATGTGTTTCACAAGAAAATGAAGCATAATGATACAAAGTATCATTTTACCAGAGAATTAGCGAATAACAAAGAAATTTGTTTAGAGTTTTCCAGGTCTAAAGAAAATATCGAAGATATATTTACAAAATATTTGGCAAGAAATGCATTTTAGAAACTATGTAGTCACAGATGTTTAACAGTGCATGTAAATTCAAATTTTTGATGTAATTTTTTGTATTTTGTAAATGAACCTACTTATAATTAAGGAGGAGTCTTGGAGATATTAATTACAAGTTGTGAGATTTACGCTTACACAGTTTGTCATGAAAACACAGGTGTTTAGTCTGTCAGACACAATAGAAAGAGTGTTAGAAAAAGCTTATTTAATGAGTTGATCTTTTTGTTTCTCAAGCTCTGTTATGCACACAAAACCAAAGATACTCTATCTCTGAGCTTTCCTCGCAAGTTAAATCCACCACTCTATCTCAAGCTTGGTATCCCAACTCTCACAAGTAAAACCACTCAAAAATAATTTGGCAGCATAACTAATCAGTGTGATCTCCTTTCCAATCTAGACCATTTTCTTTATCGGAATTTCCTCACCGACACATCCTCACTTACACAATTAATTTTCTTTTTAATTAAATAAATTAGGATTACTCATCCTCACACTTGTCAGAAGTAATTATATATTTTATTTTAATTAAAAGTCATTTTCCCTTAACTTTCCCAAAAATGCTCCTTAAATTGCTCTTAGTTGTCTCTTTATTCCCCCTATTCTCATTTAATGACTCACTCCTTACTAAATCTAAGTTAGAGTTAAAATAAGAGTCTTCTCATTTAATGACTCACTCCTTACTAAATCTGAGTTAGAGTTAAAATAAGAGTCTTCTCTTACTTAGACTAGTGGTAGCTAGAATTTAGATATCATTCTATGTGTACACCTATTCTCTCATGATTTATTCCTTTCTTATTTTAAAATTCCATTTTGGTATTTTCTTGCACAGGTACATTATATCAATTCCTTATTTTTATTTTACTCAAGGTCTAAAGATTTTCAAGGTTTATAATTATTCTTTCAATGTTTTCTAGGCCACCTAGATTTAATGACTCAAGTATTATTTCCACGATGTGCCCTTCAAGACGCACCTCCATGCTCCAAGGGTGCCGGTCACCTCTGACTGGTTTTGGTAGTTGTCCAACCCTTGGAGTCAACACTCCATTCAGGAGATCTTGTGAGAGACTAAGGGATTCTAAGGAATAAGGACTCTGCCTTATTATGCACCCCTTAGAATATTCATGAGCAACTATCTCAGTCTTCCCTCACAACATCATAGACCTCTCGAACTAGGTAATCATTAACCTAGAATTTGAGCCATGGTGAAAGTTCTAGTAGGTTGTGACAGGGACGCTGCCACACCTCTCCCTCAATATCTGGTTTCTATACATGGCCCCTTTACTCCTTATGTGAGTCAGATTAGCAAACATTGTCAACCTGCATCCATTGAAAAAACACTGTCACTGATCCATATACATAACCAACTAAATTAATTATACAACACATATGCATAAAATAAAATAGTAAAAAAAAACACAATTCACTCCCTGACTCAATCTGGAGTGCAAGGAGGTCCATTGATGCCATCACTGTCCACAATCTAGCATGTGTCATGCAAACTCATGTAAACTTGTCAATAACATTTGTCAATACATATATATCAAATGACAATAAATCACAACCCATCAACATCATCATAAGATCCATAATCGAAACAAATAACCATGTACTACAACCGGATCACTTGCACTCAAGTGGCCTCAAAGAATAAGTTGATAACATGTCCTAAGTAGAGCGGGATGTTACACTTCTTATAAAATAAATGAATAAAATATGCCTTGACATACCTCTTTGTTTTTTGCATGTCCTTGTGATTTTAATCTTATTTTCTTGGTCCCCAAAGTTTAAGTGTAGATTTGGTAGTGGAGGCACCCCTTTTATTCCCCCATTCAAGCTTCTCAAGAAAATTGGAATTGTGTGGTGGCCACTTCATTTTTAGCTACCTTTTCTTCAATTGAAATGGCCTCTTCTTCGATCCCTCTTTCCTTGACAAAAGTTTTATTGGTGGTCCTTGCTTAAGTTGAGCGATAATCTCTCACTCTCTCTTGTCCACCAATACCTAGGCTTTTATGCTTGAATGTATGTTAACTAAAAAGGGGCTTACAATCCTTTGGCTTCTCTTACTTAGCCCTTCGTCATTGTAGCCATTTTTCCTCATGATTTTGGAATCCATGCCTCTAGAATTGTTTTCAAAATAACCAAATGATTCTTGAGAAAGGTCCATGAACAATGAACTTTCCATGCTTATCTTGGTCAAGGTTTTGGCTTCTACAATGTCAATGGAAAGTGTTTGTACTTCCTTGGTCTCCTGGAAAACCACCTAAAACTTGTACAATGTCTCAAGATCCTTTCCCAACTATGATATCATATTTTTCAAGTGCCAATTCTCCCCTTGCATCCACAAATTGAACCCTCTTTTCCCTTTTGACCTATGTCTTCTTAATGACTTACCCATGATGGGTCTACTTCTCCAAGTGTTACAACTACTTCATAGCCATGCATTCAACCTTTTTTATACCAATATCATCCATAAATAGTATGCCTATGGCCCTCCCATATCATCAACATTGATCTTCTATGGAAAAAAGAAAAAATGAGGTTTTTGTAGTAACAAATAGGTTAAGCTCATTCCTCTTCAATTATTTTTTGTTAACTGGCTACAATGCCTGGTTTGAAATTCCAACCATTTTTTTTAGCCAAATAAAAATAAACTTTTCTTATTTGAATGATTCTACATGACACTAAATTTTTGTTTTAAAGATGCATTCATTAACAAAATATCTACCAATTGATAAAAAGCAATGATAGAGATCCCAACACTCCACTCACTCATGTGACCCACTAAATGATACATGCATGTATATATATCAATGACATGAAAATATCAAAATAACAATGAAAAAAATACAAGATGAAAACCACCAATCAATCCCATATAATAACTAGAATAAAAAACATAACCACTAGATGTTAAAGAGCTTAGTCACATACACATGAAAATTTAGATATACCATAAAGACATATATTTACCTTAGAAACCGAAACAAGAAAACTAACAATTAGTGGGGATTTTTATTATGCTCAAGAAATAGTTACAAGGGTGCGTTATCCATTCTCAATAAAATATTTAATTCATTCTTACTCTTTAGAAAAAATTGCATATGTATGTGTCAGAGACAACCTTCTATCCTCGAGAAAATTTCTTCTTCTGAGTACTTAATTTTTGACTACTTCCCTTCTTCTCCATTTCCTCTCAAGCCCTCTTTCTCTCCTCTTCTTTGTCATTTGATTACAACATCATTATTTTTTAATAGGGCTGGTTGGAAGGCCAACCATCAAGATAAGTCTTTTCATTTTCCATGGATGTTGCTTTAGGATCGTTAATCCAAACTTTGAAAATTAAATTTTATTACAAACTTTAAATTATGAGAGACTATTTGGATTTATTTTGGATCACCTACTAAAGAACAATATCATGTTAGTCCCTTGCAATTGGAAAGTGTATTACCTAACATTACACCTTACAGATACTCATATATGCCCAAATGAGTGAGGTTGAGTATATGTTTCAAGAAATGTTACATGCTAGCATCATTCGAACTAGCCAAAGTGTTTTCTCTTTACAAGTGGTGATAATTTACCAAAAAAGATGTTTCATAGCATATGTGACAATATTATAAAGATCTCAACGAGATCAACATTACAGATAAATTCCTAGTCCCATCATTGATAAATTCTTAGATGAATTGTAGGGAGTGATTTTTTTACCAAGTTGGGTCTTTGTTCTAGATATCATCAAATTAGAATAATGGAAGAAGACATCACCAAAACATCCTTTAAAACACATTTAGGTCACTATGAGTTTTTGTTGATGTTGTTTGGATTTACTAATGTGTCTTCCACATTTTAAAACTTGATTAATTCTATTATCAAACCCTTAGAAAAATTTTGTTAGTATTTTTTGATGATATATTAATCTAAAAAAAATATTTGGAAGAGTATGTACAACATGTTTACATGGTATTAACAATAACGGAAGAGAAAAAAATGAATATTTGGGTAATATTGTATTTTATGAGGACATCAAAGTGGACTTTAAGAAAATTAAATCCACAGTGGAATGGCTAATCCTAAATTTTTCAAGAATCTTAAAGGATTCTTACAATTGATTGGATATAACCTCAAATTTTTCAAGAACTATGATCGAATAGAAACACCTCTAACAACATTATTAATAAAGTATGTGTTTTTTTGGAATAAAGAGGCAACACAATATTTTGAATAACTTAAGCAGGTTATGCATAGAACTCTTGTGATGGCCACACAAATTTAATGTGGAGCATGATGCTTTGGTATAGGGAATTGGTGTAGTTTTAATGCAAGAAGGAAGGCCACCTACTTTCAAAATCCACCAACTTAAAGTAAGGAGCTTACTCAAACCCATTTACGATAAAGAAATGTTGGCCATACTACATGTAGTTAAGAAATGGTCCACTTTCCTAATAGGAAGACGTGTCAAGGTAAAATAGATCATGATAGTCTAAAATACTTCTTAGAACAAGTACAACCTTTCGAAGAGAAACAAAAATGGGATACAAATATGCTAGATTATGCCTTTGAAATCATATACAAAAAATGCAAACAAAATGTGGTGATGGATGCACTTTCAAGGAAACAAGAAGAAATTTTTTCCTTACTTTATGTTATTTCCATTCTACAATTTGATTAGCTGGAAGAAGCAATGATAGAGTGGTAACATGACCAAAAAGCATCGAAGATCATTCGAAAACTACAATAGGACCCTAGTGCATAAGATAAATTAGTTTGGAAGAATGATCCACTCTCGTATAAATAATTTGTATACTATTTTAAGAGTTCCCATCTCAATCATAAGGTAATTTTGGAACACACCTTTCTTATAGGGGGACATTCCAGATTTTTTAAAACTTACCACATTATCAAGAAGATTTTTTTCTAGGAATGTTTTAAAATTGATGTTCAAAATTTTGTGGCAGAATGTTTAGTTTTCCAACATAACAAAGGAGAGACTATGAAGAACTTGGGTCTTCTAGAACTATTATCGATACCAAGCTAACACTAAAAAGAGGTTGCAAATATTTTTTTATTGGTTTGCAAAATTATAAAATAAAGAATGTTATCATGGTAATGGTGTATCAACCCACAAAGTATGCCACTTTTTCTCTCTTTCGAGCATCCTTTTAAAGTAAGTACAAGAGTTGCATTATTCATTGAAATAATTTAAAGTTACATGGAAACCCGAAGGTTGTTATAAGTCATAAAGGTCCAATTTCCATGATTTATTTTTTACTACCCAATTTTCTTGTTTGGGTACTCAAGAGGCTCATATCTCATCTTATCATCCCCAATTCGATCGAAAAAATAAAATTGTGAATAAGTGTCTAGAATTATCCTCATTGCTTTGAATCCGGTAAGAATATCAAACCGTCCCTTAGTAGAATAGCGGTACAACACTTTCGTCCACACTTCATCCAAAATTTCCCAATTTATGGCACTCTATGGGTATCATCCTCCATTAGTCACGTCACCCTTGAGAGGGAAAGCTAAGGTTCAAGCAGTGGAGGATCACATAGAAAACCAATAGGAGGTTGTGCCACGATTTAAGGACAACTTGATTATAGTACAAAATAGAATGAAACAACAAGTTGATCAGCATTGCAGTGAAAGATATTTGTAAGTGGTTGGCTAGTCATGTTTGAAGCTTCATGAAACAAATGTCCCTCAAGCAACAAAAGAAGAAAAATAAATTGTCACCCAAATGTTATGGTCCCTATAAGATGATGCAGATGATTGGCAATATGGTTTATGAACTAGATTTACCCTTATCTTCATGTATTCATTTGGTCTTCAACGTTTTTTGTTTAAAAAAGGTAATTGACAACTAAATCACAACTTAGAGAATTTTTCCATTAATTAAGAAGGAAGGGATAATCATACTAAAACCTAAAAGAAACCTTGAAACATGGATCATGCAACTAAGAAATTGAGTAATTACTAAGTACCTCATTAACTCATTAAGTGAAAGAAGTTCTCAATAAAAGATGCAACATGAGAAGATACGTTCTTCATGTAGAAACATCCGCATCTAATCAATTGTAGCCCTCGTTATATTATTTACATGTTACATTTTTATTGATATATTTACGCCGAAAGGCGTACACCTATTGACAATGGACACCATTAATGATCTTTTAACCTTAAACCCTAATC
>CBVK0102677596.1:0-11143 GCA_900067695.1 Picea abies | reverse complement strand
AACTAAGTTGGATCCCTCAGGAAAGAAGGGAATATTTGTTGGATACTATGAGGTATCTAAGGACTTTAATATTCACATAATAGGTTACCATCATATTGATATCAATAGAGATGTAACCTTTGATGAATATGAAACACTCACGAGATCAAGGAAAATCCATCTTGAAGAAGTATATGAAGAAGAACCTATAGCTCCCAGAGTTGCAGATCCCATGAGGGAAGTTATAGTTACCCCTGATGATGAGATTCAAGAAGATCATGATATGATAGAATCTCAAGAACCTCCGAGGATCTCTCATAAGAGAACTCCATCCTGAGCGAGAGAACTTATTCAATATGCAGAGAAGTATGGTGCCCCAAAAGGTACCATGAGAAGAAACTTAAGACATTCTTCATCTATATGGACTTGATGTGTGATCTCATAGAAAAGGAACCTACTTTCTTTGAAGAATCCATTCACAAGAAATAGTGGGTGGATTCCATGACAAAAGAATACCAATCCATTTTAAATAATGATGTATGGGAAGTAGTTCTCAGACCAGTCAACAAAGATGTGGTATCCTCAAAGTGGATATACAAGATAAAACATGCAACAAACAAAAGTATTGGAAAACATAAAGAAATATTTGTGGCTCGTGGTTTTTCTCAAAAGGAAGGTATTGATTATGAAGAAAGATTATCTCTTGTAATAAGATACAATTCTATCATAACCATCATAGCTCTTGCAGCCAAAATGAAGTGGACATTACACCAGATGGATGTGAAAACAACCTTCTTAAATGGTGTTATTGAAGAATAAGTGTATATAGAAAATCCACAAGGGTTTGAATTTGAATACAGAAAGACTCATTTCTTCATGTTGAAGAAATATTTGTACAGGCTGAAGCAAGCTCCTAGAGATTGGTATGGTAGAATTGACAATTTCCTGACAAGCTTAAGATTTACCAAGTGTAAAGTTGATTCTAACCTTTACTTCAAGGTTATGAATGATGAGCCAGTTACATTGATATTGTATGTGGATGTCTTATTCTTAACAGAAGAAGAAAATATCATCACATATTGTAAGAAAAATCTCCCTACAGAGTTTGATATGAAATACTTGGGCTCAATGCATTATTTCTTAGGTATTGAAGTTTGGTAGAGTCCAGAGGATATCTTCCTTAACCAAGGGAAGTATGCAGTTGAAATACTGAAGATATTTGACATGTTGGAATGTAAATACATGAACACACCCATGGAAGCAAATTTGAAGCTCCTGGTTGATACTTCGTCAAAGTTGGTTGATGCTACTCTATACAGACAAATTATTGATTCGTAGATGTATCTGAGAATACCAGGACAGATATATGCTTTGTTTTGAACACCTTGAGTTAGTATCTGGTGGAGCCTAGACATGCTCACCTTGTAGTTGCAAAGCATGTGATGAGATACCTTAAGGGTATGTTGGATTATGGTATCTGTTATACGGGAGATCATGACTTCATAATGTATGGTTATACTAATTCAAATTGGGCTGGAAGTGCTTCAGACAGAAAGAGCACTTCAAGATTTTATTTCAGTTTGGGGTTAGCCATGACTTCATGTAAAAGAAAGAAGCAATCTAGTATTGCTCTCAACATGATAGAAGCATAATATATTGCAACATGTTCTTCCAGTTGTGAAACCATATGACTTCGAAAGTTGTTGATAGGTTTATTCGATCTGGAGATGGAATCCACCATGATTCTATGTGATAACCAGAGTTGCATAAAGATGACGAAGAACCCAATGTTCCATGATAAGTCAAAGCACATAGCGATATGGTATCACTAAATTCGTGACATGGTGCAGAGGGGAGTTGTAAAGCTCCAATATGTTGGCATAAATGAGCAGGTTGCATAGGTGTTGACCAAGCCTTTGTGTCATGTGAAGTTTGAGTACTTCTGAGACAAGATTGGTGTTGTTTGAAAGGACCTCCCTCAAAACCGAGAGTGATGTTGATGATACTATAGAATCCTGACCAACAACGGGTAGTTTTGTAAGGATTTTATATCTTGGGGGATTGATCATACCTGGGCAAATCCTAAAGGTCCATTAAGGATGCTCTATCATAGTACATGTGAATTTATATGCCAGTTATGGTCAGTAGTAATAGCTCCATTAGGATTTTATATCCTAGGGAACCTTATGATTCACGGGCATATACCGAAGGTTTGGTAAGTATGGTCTGTAAAAGTACCACGTGGTATCTTGTTAGGATTTTATATATTATGGAATATTATGATTCCTAGGAATATCTCGAAGGTCTCGTAAGGATGGTCTATCAAAGTACCACAAAATGTTGTTGTTGCACCTGCCTCGTTCTGTTGCCATATGATGATGATGTTGTTGTCTCAGCCTCATGTTGATGATGTTGTTGTTTCAACCTCATGTTGTTGATGATGTTGTATTAACCTCATGTTGTTGATGATGGTGTATCAACCTCGATTTGGTGATATTGTTGTTCTAGCTTTATGCTAATTGATGTTGATGTTTCAGCTTCATGTCGATGATGATAGCTTTATGCTAATTGATGTTGATGTTTCAGCTTCATGTCGATGATGATGCTACTCCAGATCCATGTTGTGAACGATGATGATATTGATGATGATAAAAAAATACTATGATTTGTAGATGTTCCATTCAGTGTTCCAGATGTTGTTGATGATGCTTCCCTCTCTCTCCCTCCTGATGATGTTTTATTGGGTTATGTCAGTAGAATACCCTTCTCGTTAAGGGGGAGTGCTGAAATACTGTAAGTTCGAAGAATATTCTAATTATATATTTGAGTTATTATCTTATATATCAAATCCACTTTTGTGGATTGATCATGTCAGGACTTGTATAAGACCAAATCCCATTTTGTGGATTGGTCAAACCATATTTATATAGTGGAATTTTTAAAGTCATCCCCTAGGGTTTATAAAGTGGTTTTAACCACTATTGGAAGAAGTCGACCCTACTAAGTGAAGAGGCATAACCCTAGCGCCTCCTCAACGAGTATTTATAAGTAAGGATGGCACCTCACTTCTTCATTCACTCACTCAGTCATCTAGTGTGCATGTTTTGAAGGAAGTTGCAGTTGTAGGAGGAACGAGAAGAGAGGCACATGCTCAGTCCTAGTTTAATCTTGTAGTTTTGGTCTTAGTCTTGGCAATATATTGGCAATCTATTATTGAGGTAGTTTTTGATGGGTTTTCTCCCCAATGAGGGTTTCCGAGGATAAAATATTGTGTACATTGTGATTGTGTTTCTTTCAGTGACCCTCTTTATGTTGCTGTTTTGGAAATACATTGAGAAAATTGAAAATAACCGAATAATAAAATTAATCTTAACATAGGTATCGAAAAAAATATTCTAGCCTAAAAAATCGTGTCTATCTGGAGAGAGTGTTACCCACGAGGAGGTTTAGGCATTCAAATAATATCGAGTCACATAATTAATTATTATTCACCATGTAATGTTAGCGGTAAAATGCAAGACCCACTTGTACGCATTACTATTTATTGTGTATAACAATTGTTTGGAACCACTAACAGTTTGACACGTAGACTCAAGTAGGTTTTATGGCATAGTGGAACTACATGCATCAAAATAGGTCTACCAGGGAGGCTCCTTCGGAGTCATTAGCATGAAATAATGTATGCCTTTTTGAGGATGGGTCTCCAATACAACACTTTCCAACAATGTTATTGGAAGGGCTCATTGGAAAGGGAATTGATATTACATGTTATTTCACTCCGAGGACCATTCTTCTGACATAGAATAGTCTGATAGCCATCATACAAGGTTACATGACATGATATATTATTTTGGGGCTTAGCAGGACTTGCAACTCAATTGTGGAGAAAGTAAGTTAACATATGTAGGGAGAAAATCCAGTAAAAATCTAACTGTCATAGGTGTCCTTGAGCTAGATATAGGGTTGTATAGGCATAGGGTAAGAAGAAAAATAGGAGAAAATAAAATTATACTAGAACATACACCAAATAAAAAAAAAATTGAAAGTCGAAGATCGATTTGTTTGCATATTTAACCTTCCCAAAGCCATCATACCAAAAATATTGGAGAGTGCAGCAGTATCAATGCCCTGTGTTTTGATGCAAAGAGAGATAATTCATCATTGTGAAAGGAGGTCCATATATGTTCCATATATCTTCCTCCTATTCAAAGCACTGATCAAATCCATAACTAACTCCATCCTCGATGCATCAAATATGTACAAGAGATTAGACATCTCTGATCACCATCCTAGTGACTAATGTCTTGTCATTGCCGATAGATGGAACCCATCCAGGGAGTTGAAGTCTGCATGAGCTAAATAGAGAAAATAATTCTTGAGGGGGGAAGAAGAGAGTTCATCCCAACCACAATCCAAAGTTAAGGAGGACTTAGAAAATATTTCATTAACAACATGGTCAATGACATTTTTTTTTTCACATCTGACATGAAAGGGAACGATAGAATAAATGAGAGGGATGGAATAGAGAAGGAGGTCTAGGAGAGCTTCAAGATGCCAATTGGTGGAGAATCATGGTAGAGGAGATCCATTTTGGAGTTTTGAAATCATGTGGATGATAAGTTTTGAGTCCCCTTTGATACTGAGCTTGGTGAAATGATAGGTATTTTCTATGCATAGTTCTTGAATAGTTTCCCATAGTTTAACTGCATTGTTGGAACTAATGTCAATGTGACCATATTATATTATGAGTATTCTTCATTTTTCATCCTAAAGTACCCCTCCATAACTAGAAGGTATAGTGTTATCTTTAGACACACAATCAAAATTCAACTTGATAAATCCTTGAGGGAATAGGGATTAGGTATATGGTGAAGAGGGAAAAATGGAGAAAAGGGATGGTCATGGGGAGAATGAAGGAGGAGAAGGAGCCAAAAGGAAAGAATAGGTTGTTCTTTATCATTTCACTTGATATATTTAGGATCCCAATTTTATTTGATATTAGTTTTCTGGATGTCAAACTTAATCTTGTTCTAGATAAGAAAAGGTTGGGAAGACTCATCTTTGAAGATTCATATATTTATTTCATTCCAAGTTTCCCATAAAACATACCCTAGGAATATCTTCCAGATATGGTTCATGATGGATTTTTGAAAGAGACTGACATTCCAAGAGGATACAGTCGATCAGATAGAATATTTGATATGATTGGTTTGGTGGAAGAAGATGGCTCCTAGGTCCCATAGAAAGTTGTTGAAGGAGAAAGAATTGAGAAGTTGTTCCATGGATTCATCTTCATGAAGGAACACCACACAATGACACGGGCCAATCAACCCCTGACTAAGGATATGATCGCAAGTGAGAATTTTCCTATGAGTAACCTGCTAAGAAAGGTCACTACCTTGGGATAGAGATTCCACTTCTAAATTTTTTTCCTAGATATCATCTAAGGGAATATCAAAATGATGAGCAACTATATGATAAGATTATTTAAGTGTGAAGCATCATGTTGGACAATGTCCCTATCTTAACTTATCCAACTAAAAGGATAAATTTTTTTTCTTGTTGTTAATATCTGAGAGAAAGGAGGATAAGGAGAAGTGATCCTCGAGACAGATATGATCAAGATCTAGGTTCCAGGAACTTCATTCATAAGAGATCAATTCAGGAAGACAATAGTGTTGAACCTGTTCACCTTGAGTTGCTTGAAGGGTGACCTTGAGAGACACAAAAATTGGGTTGGAATACAAGGAGGGAAGTTTTTTGCAGGAATCTTCTCAGAAAATGGAAGAGCGACCATCTTGTATCTCCCGAAAGCTATGCATCTGAATCATGGATATATTTTTCCAAGTTGTATTCCATAGAAGATATCAAGAGTGTGTTTATGAAATTTGTATAGGCTCAAATGTGGTTATGTGTTCAATATATTTATTTTTCCATAGGTTATTCCACAATGCCCCTTTGTTTTGAATCAAGCACCAATATGTTTTTTCTCCCAAGGTGTTGCTCAGGAGCTCGGGATCTTGAAACCCTAATCCCCATTTGAGTTTAAGAAGATAGACAACATTCCATGGAACCAATAATAATTTATTTGATGATTCAACACATTTCCATAAAAAATCCTTTGGATTTATTTAACCTCTTTGAGGATCAACTTAGGGAAGCTAGAGTAGAGAAGATATATAGAGGGATTGACTGCAGGACTGATTTGAGAAAAAAATAGGCCAATAATATTGAGGGGGAAGAAGTTCAAACTAGAAATCCTTTTGATAATATGATAAATTAAATAGTCCCAGGAGGTGTTGCAAGTTGTTGCCACTAGCAAGGGAACCTCAAGGTATTTGGATAGAAAAGAACTCGAAAAACAAAGAATACAAGATATGTAGAACTATATATAAAGTGGCATGTTTAAGAATAAGATTTGGGACTTGAGATGATTGATCGAGGTGCTAGAGGCTTCCATGAAGTCATCGAGTACTTGCTTGAAGAATCTTGCTTATTTTGTAGAGGGGATTCCCATTAGCATGGTATCATCAAAAAACTGATTGCGATAAAGGAGAGAATCAAACTGATGCATTTTAAGGCCCTGGATATTTTGAGAATATATAGCTCCTTTGAGGCTTCATCCTAGTCCTTCAACCATAAGAAAAAATAAAAAGAGGAAGAGGGGATCACCTTTACTAATGCCCATAAAGGGAAAAAAAAGGGGAAGAGAGAGCAACATTAATAAAGAGAGAGAAGAAATCATAGGAGGTTAAATCCATGTTCCATTTAACCCAATCATTATGAAGCCAAAGGAAAAAATAACTTCAATGAGGTATTGCCAACTGATTTGGTCAAAATCTTTTGAGATGTGGAGTTTTCTAAGCATATAATGTGATCTAGTAGTTTTTATAGAATGAATGAGTTCATGTGGAAGAATGATACTATGCAGAATTTGATGATCTTACACATAGCCAAATTGCTCAGGAGAAACCAAGTGGGGTAAAAGGGGTTTAAGGTGCAACTCTATAACCTTGGAGATTGTTTTATAATTAACATTACATAATTCTATAGGGAGAAATTTATTAGGGAAAAACACAGTTTCTTCTTTGGGGAGAAGAGTGAGGAAGTTATCATTTGTGGTAGGAAGGACACTAAATATCCTTTGCAATTCCACCACAAAAGCCCATATATCAAGCTTGATCAATTGCCAATAATGATGAAAGAAGTTTAAAGTGATTCTATCAAGTCTAGGGGATTTACTAGGGGCTAAAATGAGTATGGTAACTTCCACCTCTTCTAGGGAAATGGGGAACATAAGGATGGAATTTTGTTTATTAGAGATGGGAAAGGGAATATTTTTGGTAATGGAATGGTTAGTAGTAGATCTGTTAGTTTGAGGTTCAATAAGAAAATCCTATAAAATGAGATTATTTCTTCTTCAATATTATCATGATAAGTAATCTTGTTAGCTTGAGTAGAAGCAATTTGGGTGGTGCGGTTGGAGCGATATTGTTGGACCATGGAATGGTGAAATAATTTGGAATTTCATTCTCCCTCCTTGAGCCATTGAAATCATGACATTTTCTTCCATAATATTTCATCTTGCTTTTGTATCTCTTCAAGTTGGGAAGAAAGCACATTTTTCTAATGAGTAAGATCTTCTGATCAATGATGAAGGATGATTTCTTGTTGGAGATCTTCCATTTTGGATTCCAAATGTATTTAGTTTTGAAATATGTTTCCAAAGACCAATTTGTTCCATAATTTGATGTGTTATTTAATATTTTTGAGTCACTTCTAGAAGCGATACTCAAGGGAAACTTTGTCAATATAATCTTCATTCCACCAATTGTGGATTTTATTGAGGAAGTCAGGATGGGAGAGCCAAAAATTTTCAAACCTGAAGGTTCTTTTCATGGGATTTCTTTGGATGTCTAGGATGAGACAAATCAGACAATTGTCTGAACCGGTTGCAGAAATGATAGTATCATTCATGCACATCTCTGATAGCCTGAGATATTTGGAGACACATATCCTATCTATCTTGCAAGCAACCTATTGGGATCCTCCTATGTGATTATTCCAAGTGAAAAGGCCATTGCTGGTATTGATGCCAATGAGTTTCATGTCCCTGATGAGATCATTGAAGGACACACTTTCGGGATGAAGATGCATTATGCCTCCTCTCTTTCCTTCCAAGGAGGTGATGAGGTTAAAATAACACCCAATGATCCATAGATGTTGGTTGATAAGATTATAAATGTGTTGAAGATAAAGAAGGAATTCAATATTTTCATTGAGTTTCATAGGTCCATAAAAATTAGTAATGAATCCCAATTATTCCACTATGATTGGTATGAATATAGACGTTATACTACAATTTGTGCAGAAAAATTTGTCTATGAGGACAATATTAGGATTTCAAAGGATGGCAAGGCCACCATCCATTCCCATACTAGATTGTATAGCCATGGAAAGATCATTTTTTCATATTATGGGACAATGCAATTCCAAAGTATTTTGTTTCTTGCAAGAGAAAAATGTCCAACGATTCTGAATGTAAATTGTTTTGTGAGAATCTATCCTTGCTCTTACCATTATGCCTGTGATATTCCATGAGATAAATTTTATTGGAAAGATGGAGAGGGTTGGAATGTATCTATGATCAATGCATTCTACCTTGAATTGATCAGGATGTCACATATTTCCTTCAAGAGTTGCAGGTTATATTTTATGTCTCATCTCTTGTCCTATTTGTGATTTTTCTTAGCCTTTAGCTTGTTGGATTGGATGCCTAGACTCAGATTCAACCCAGGTGAGGAGGAAGTTCCTAAAGGGTCTTTTCTTTCCTATGAAATGCATCAAAAATTCCTTGCATATCAATACCATCCAACTCCATTTCATCTGGTTCTAGGTCCATGCCATCCTTTCCCTCATGAGACATGGGAACATATTCTATGGGGGCATATATGAGGGGGAGGTATAGGTTTTAGATTTTTTGGGATCATTAGGACTTGGAGAGGGATTAGGGTATTTCCTACTTTTTGGATTGTTGGAGGAGGGATACTCATTGGAGAGGGATAGTGGGATTTCTAGATTATTGGATTGTTGGAGAATATCTAAGTCGTTTTTTAGATAAGGGCTTTTTGAAGGTCCATAGGGTCCTCTGCGGAAGTGATTTCGACCAGATCTTTGTTTGGAGATGATTTTGGTGAATCACTCTTCTCCTTTTTCAGGTTCGAGTTTGGAGATTTTTGGGGGGTTGAGCAAGGGGAAATCTCAAAAGAGATCATCATTCTCATGACAACACCTACAATGAAAGGGGATGAATTCATAGTCAAGGGATTAAATCTAGTCAGAGTCTTGATAACCTAGAAAAATGGATTCAGGGATGGGAACAAAAGCATTCATGTATATGAAAATTCTAGCATAGGCAGTGTATCGGCCTTACTTGGTTGCTTCGACATATTTGACATAGGTTTCCATGATATTTCCTATCCCATCCAAGATTTACTTTTCCCAATATTATTATGAGATGGAATAGAGGTGGACCCAGACTAGGTAATACGTGAAATCTTCTTTGTCAGGATTAAATTTCTTCATCGAGTAGCATAGGTAAAATCCCTCTAAATGAAAGAAACATGGTTCATTTTCAAAAATCCTTTCCCTATCCTTTTCATATTGGAAGATAGTAGTAAAAAAAACCTTTGATCCAAGTTTGAGTTTGAGTTAAAAGTGACTAGCAGGTTTCCAAAGATAGTTGATCCAAGTAATCAGATCTCTTTTAGTTGGCCATATGCCCAAAAACTTACCAATGATCATGTGGTCCTTCATGAACTTTGCATAGGTTTTGACTCGGTTCGAGTGGGTTTCTTAATTGGGTGTTAATGTTTCCTTCAAAATGCATTGATTAGGTCTTGATTTTTGTGATTCAACTTACCATGAAGGAGAATCAATCACGAGGTCGTCATTAGATGGGTTTGTTTCTACGGTGTTTACAGTGTGCACAGGAACAATAATGGAGAGATCCTGCAGAGGGGATCTAAATCCATTTCCATTAAGGGTGGCAATATGAGGGGGCTTGACCCCACTCAGGGAATCATTTGGGAAAGAAGAGATGAAAACATAATTCAGAGAAGTGCCTAAACCCAAGAATAACTCTGTAGTTCTTTATGAAGATTTTTTTTTTTTGAATATTTTTATTATGTTCTTTTTACATTTATTTTTTGTGAATCATTACTAAGATAACATTAAAAATTATTAGTTTCTTACATGAAATCTATAAAAAATAATTAATTTTCTTTTTTCTCTTTGCTTGTTCAATTATGCTCATAGAAATGCTTTATTTAACATGTCATTTTAACCAAAAATATAAAAAAATGTATATAATTTTTACTATACATGATTGTGAAATTTATATTTTTTTGCTAAATGTTTAAAAAAGTGTCATTCAACTACAACTATTAGCTATGTATTGAAGTAAGGGTAAAAAAATATTTAAATATATTTAAAAGGTATGACACCCTAAATTAATTAAGGATACATAATTATTTCAAAAATAAATAAATGATATAGAACATTTTTAATATTATTAAAAATGACAAATTATTATTATTATTATTATTTACATTAAAAAAAAAGGAAAAATAATAAAAATTACCACTGAAAATAAATAAAAATAAACAAAATTGAAAAGTGTTGAAAAAATAATCATTTGAAAAAGAAAAAGCATATACATATATATATAGTAAATTTATGATCTATTCCATTAAAAATATAGTAGCAGTACATTCAATAGGTTTGGGATGAATTGAGAGGGGGGTGGAAGAGTCATTCAGAAATATTGACTAAAAATTCATAAATACTTGAGCCTGTGCTTACTAGGAAACCAGACAATCAAAACTTGGAAACTGGCCTACGCATAGAGGGAAACCAAGCTCTCAAAAATGAGACCAAAAGTCTAAAAACAATTATAAGAAACTTGAAAACTAACAAGAGCATTAAAATTACCTAGGTGGGCCCTCTGGAGGGATGTCTTGTACAGTTGGACGCCCGATGAAGTTGCTATCACTGAAGGAGCTGGTGGAGCCTGATTGCACTTCCTTGGTGGGAAGTCTCATGCCTTTGATGAAGGAAGATGGAGGTGGAAAATCAATGTGTTGTAGTTTCTGCATGGGGGGGG